>JBBBDQ010030033.1:0-186752 GCA_037127315.1 Ascarosepion bandense
TATATATATATAGAGAGAGAGAGAGAGAGAGAGAGAGAGAGAGAGATAGAGAGAAAGAGTGAGAGTATGTAAAGTTTAGAAGAAGGTGAGAACGAAAAATTTGTATATTAGTGACCAAATTACTTGGGTCATATCCTTGCGACAAGAATGTATATCTTCATCGCTGTCAGTCAGTCAGTTAAGTGCCATACGTGATACACGCTTGGGCGATCATGTCTCGAAAGAGACATGAATAACTGGGCAGAAGATTATCCCGCAGTAGTTTGCCATTGCTTTCTGCGGTAGACTGGTTGCCGACCAAAGATATAGAACCCAATATGTCCTGTCATTTAACCCATAACTGGAAGGAAGAGACGGATTAATACTTTTCTCAAGGGTATTTGCGCGTAAGTGAAAGCAACGAATTCAGCTGGATTTCGAACTCGGCTACCCGATTTCTCGTTCCGAGCCGATATCCACTGCGCCACGACGCACATCGCTGTACAAAGCTAAAATAACACTATGTTTGAAAATATCACTCAGGTAATGATTAAGCACACCAACAATGAGCTGCATTTAAGAACAATATCTGTGATACATTTAGAACAAGAGACATACATGGTAATATATAGATGAATGTACATATAGTCTATTCATAAAAAAATCTTTTTATCGTACTTCTCGCCTCTGAAAATTTATTCCGGCTTTTGACTTCCTCTCAACTACGAAATTTTAATTTTTAGATGCAACATCAATCGCTATCGTTTGGATTTGTTAAACCTGTTCTTTTATTTTTCTTTCTACGCTTTTTTTTCTATGTGCTTTGTCCTTTCAGGGCGTAGGCGATCACGGCTTTCCACGTCTCCCTATAACTGGTGGCTCTTAGCATGCTTTCTCCTGTTACACCACTCAACCCGCGTTCTCTTATCCACCTGCTCAGGTCTTTCAAATATGTTATTCGCTGTTTTCCCCTGTATCTTTTCTCCTCTATATGGTCTGTTAGTAACGGGTTCCCCACGCCCTCCTTCCTCATTGCATGTCCCAGGAACCTTAGCTGTTTTTCCTGATGCTCAGTATTAATTTCCTTTTCGTTTCAATCTTTTCCATCATTGCTCCCGTGCTCGATTCATGATATCCGCAACATCTTTCTGTATAACCACATTTCAGTTGTTTCAAGTCTTTCCCTAATCTTTGATGATATTGTCCAGCATTCACTGCTATAACGAATAACTGCACTCCGATAGAAGTGGGGACAAGAAGATTTGCAGCAAGATCCTTAAGCAAAGCCTTAACTGATATTGGTATAGTGGGGGCAATAAAAAGGGAAAGCAGTCCATAACTGAAACAGAAGAAAGTACAGCCAATTGGTTATGGATCAAAAGAGCGAGTAGCTGGAGTTCAAAACAAATTGTGAGCTAAAATCCCCCGAAATTCTGCATTTCTGATTTCGCCACTTAATATAAAGTGGTCTCTTAATGTAACTGTAAAAACGGTTCGCCTCTTAATATAAAGTGGCTCTGTCTGTCGTCAATCGGAAGCATTTTCAAGACTTCGTACCGGGCCCAAACGTTATAAATTCTTCCAGTGTCTGAAAGCGCTTATTGAGGGTGGAGCAGAGACTGATCATCTCTGGTTGGGTCGGCGCAGTGATGTTGAGAGACCCGAAACCCCCTAGTGATACACGCAAAGACATCACTGACGACACCCTCTAGCGCCAATACTACGGTGCGTATGTTTGAATAATTATAATATAAACTTAATATTTTTTCTCTAAAAGCAAAAGAAAAAAGCGGTCAAGTTAATTACAATTAATCGCATTTTAATAATCATCTCTAGCTAATCGCATATAGTATGAAGTAACTTTACATTCACAGTTAACAAACGCAAAATATATAGCATGTCATTATAATTAAATGAAACTAGTATTAAGGAGTGATTGCTGCCCAAATATGAAATATATATGAAACAGAAAAGATTTTTTACTAGTATAACTAGACGAACATTTCTTGAGAATGCATTTATATGTTAAGATGTTAATTTGAATAATGTATATTATAAAATATATCCGTCTATTTAAAATAATACTTTCAATATCCGTTAGTCAGCCAGTGCCATACTTTATACACGCTTGGGCGATCATGTCTCAAAATAGACATGACTGATTGTACAAAAGACTATCACGATTTCTGCCATCAACCAAGGCTATATAAGCAAATCTGTTCTGCTATTTAACACATAGCTGGAAAGAGCAGAGATCGATTAATACCTTTCCTCAAAGCTCTGTGCAGGGCCCGGAGGTTTTTTCCGTCTGAATCTATCCTGCACATTTATAAATCTACCATCCGCCCGTGCATTGAATACTGTTGCCATATCTCGTCGGGTGCCCCTGCTATTATCTTTGGGCTTCTAGGCAAGGTACAGCGGAGGGTCTGTAATGTGATCGATACCGACTTAGCAGACCGCCTGCAGTCTCTCTCTCACCGGCGCGACGTGGCTTCCCTGTGTCTCTTCTATAAATACTTTCACGGTTTCAACTCCGATGAACTTAGATCACTGGTGCCCCCTAGGTTGGAATTTGCACGAGATACTAGATTAGCAACTAGATCCCACCCTTTTACAGTGAAACCGATAACATGCAACCGCAACTTCTACTCCAACAGTTTATTTTCTCGCACTTCCCGACTGTGGAATTCTCTTCCACATGACTGTTTCTCCGACGGCTACAATCTCCAGGAGTTTAAATATAAGGTCAATAGACACCTCCTAACAAACTAACTTCCATTCTTTCAAACACTCTTCCCACCCACCCAACTATCTATCACCCCCCTTCTGACATTTCCTATATCTAACCACTCTTCCTATTTACCTCCCCCTATGTAGCCCCAAGCGCAATAGTGGCAGTGGAATGCCTTGCTTGGGGTGAAATGATTAAAAAGAATTTGCGCATAATTGAATGCAACGAATTCAATTGGAATTCGAACTCGGCTCTCCAATTTCTTTTTCCGAGACGATATTCAGAACATACACTCCTTCATTATGCATGATGGTCAACAATATTTAACAAAGAACAAACAAACATTTAACACAGGAAATTTATATATTAAAAAAATAATTAAACAAAATAAAATAATAACAAATAATTGAATAATCGTTTAACATTCAGTCAGTCAATTAAATGCCATACGTGATACACGCGTGGGCGATGATGTCTCGAAGAAAACATGACTGACTGGGCAGAAGATTATTCCTCAGTAGGGTGCCATTGCTTTCCGCAGGAGACTGGATGCCGACCAAGGCTATATAACAAAATCTGTCCTGTTATTTAACCCATAACTAGAGGGAAGAGACGGATTAATACCTTTCCCAAGGGTATTTGCGCGTAAGTGAATGAAAGAATTTAAACTGGAATTCGAACTCGGCTTCCTGATTTTTCGTCCCAAGCCGATATTCACTGTACTACAATTCTAAAACGACATTTACTCACATTTGTTTATTAAGAAATAAATTATATTCCTTAGTGTATATCATAGTTTATAGCATAGTTTACCATTACTTACGCACTTATCAATAAAAATATTTCGGAGCATTCTCGAATTTAAAATTTGAAAACTTTATTTCCCTCTAGTTTGCCCTTGGGTATAAAGACAATTTACAAAAAAAAAAAAATTAAGATTTAACTTGATAACGTTTATCATTGACAAAACCATTCCTCTACCGTTCGTCCATGCTTTGAATATCCCTGATGGTATATTGGCTTCAATCACATTCCCACCGCTTTAGCGTAGCATACCCGTGGAATTTCTGTAAAATTAATCATGTTAATCGTTCTGATGAACTTTTCTTTATGGCACCTAGATTTTTTAATCCATTTATTCACTTACGCGCAAATACCCTTGGGAAAGGTATTAATCCGTCTCTTCCTTCCAGTTATGGGTTAAATATCAGAACAGATTGGGTTCTATAGCCGTGGTCGGCAACCAGTCTACCGCAGAAAGCAATGGCAAACTACTGCGGATAATCTTCTGCCCAGTCAGTCATGTCTCTTTAAAGACATGATCGCCCAAGCGTGTATCAAGTAAGGCACTTAACTGACTGACTGACTAGATAAGTGGATTTATCTCATCATTTTACAAGGAAATGGCTTTTATTTTACTTCTCCAATTTATTATATTAACGCTAATGAATTTCTATCTTCCTGTTATGGTTTTAAATATCTTTTAATTTGTTTTTAATGAATAATTCCTCTGTTTGTGTATGGGATTTCATCATTTTTTTAAAAATGTTAATGAATTTAATTTGAAACAATGTAATGAGCGTCTGTATATGTCTGCAATTCACTTCCGGCCAAAGTTTGAGACTTCTCTTTCTCAGCCGTTTCTCATGACTCCTGGCTTTTTTCCCTCTGTGCATTTTCTCACTTTTTCTCTTTGTTCTCCTCTTCGTTTTCTGCTTCTTCTTTTTGTTTTAATGCAAAAAGATTTGAGCGCAGACATCATTCAACCGACATCTATATCTCCCGACAGTTTACTTCCTGCCGAAATTTAAAATTTCTCTCTTGGTTGTTTCAATTGGCCCTTTCCTCTCAGTACTTTCTCTCCTGTTTTTCTCTTTCTTGATTTCTCATCTTTTCTGCCCTCTTTCTTTTTCCCTCGTTTTTAATATCTACCTATTTTGTGCAAAAAGATTTTTAAAAAAAGCAGTGTTTTTTTCAGTAAAATGTTCATTGCCATTTTAAATAACTACCTGATGAGACATTGTCATTTCAAAGTCATAATACGATGTACAATTTTGTAGTAGTTTCTATTTTGTACATGTTCTAAAGTATAATTAATGAGTAATATTGATTAGTGTATTTTTATATACAGCACTGTTTTATATTAACGTTTTGAACTTTGCAATTATTTTCTCTGTTCCTTATTCATATATATATATATATATATATATATATATATATAAGACATCTTCGGAGAGGTTACAAGGACGATAACACAAAAAGATCCACCATCAGCGACTATTTTATCATGTGTTGACATAAAACTCCGCTAATCAACATGTGAGCCGAAAGCTTAGAAGCAACTTAATAAAAAACTATCCAAATGTTGGAGAATTTTTGTCTTTATTTTCAACTGAAATTAAAGCCAAAATACGAAGTTTAGAACGGCTCATGATTAAACATTCATTGTCTCTTATATTTAACAGTATATGTTTAGAAAATTATCTGCTGCCTCGACACACTCAATATATATATATATATATATATATATATATTAAGTAGTGCACATTAAAATATGCGAAAAGATGTTCGTATGACAAGCATAAATGTTATTTTCTTCAAACGCACACGCACATTCGTAAATAACATTATTATTGTTTAGGTTCTGGATTCTTTTATTTTCCTGTAAGTATTGTAAATAGATAATTTAAATACTTACACATGTTACCAAAATAAATATATTTTATACGAATACACAATGTTCTTGATTTTGTTCATAACTCTAGTGTGTCTGGTTATTGTATTTTGTTGTACTCTATATTTATATTTTAAATTTCAGTTTTCCTTAGGGTGGTACATTGATATAATTATGAAATTCATTACGTAAAAGAATTTGTTTCATATCATTGCGTTATTTACATGCCAGTGTGTCGGGGAGGAGAACATTTAAGCGAAAGTGATGAAAGAATTTAAAAACATATTAATCAATTCAGACTAAGCAAATCGAAAATGCGAATAAGTCACAAATGAGACTGAGAGGCCTTAAAGTAACCGAAAACCCACTTCTAAAATTTAAACAAGCAATAAAGGTGAACCTACTTATTTCTTCGTACAAATATTCCATATTATAATTTGGGGGGTATATAGAAAGATATAAAGTTTATAATTTCATGTGTAATTTCCTATATTTGCAGTTACTTACCTCTGCAAGGATATAATTAATCTGTAAAAATGATTAGAAATGGTTGTTTTTAAATTTGTTATTTTTTTATATGGATGCAACAATTTGAAAAGAGAGATATGAAGTTTATAATATGATGTAATTTCAAATCCTTGCAGTTACTTAATTCTTGCACTGATATAATTAATCTGTAAAAATGATAAGAAATGATTGTTTTTAAATTTATTGTTATTTTTATATGGATGCTTCAATTTAAAAAGAGAGAGATGGAGTTTATAATTTCATGTGTAATTTAAGATATTTTCAATTAGTTAACTCTTGCGATGATATAATTAATCTGTAAAAACAAAATATTTTTTTATTCATTATTATATTTTTCTACAGAGGTTACAATTTTTTCACTTACAATAGGTTTGCCAAATCATGATTTTCATTGAGAGAATCTGTTTGTGACTCTTTCATGAACTTGGATATGGAACTCCTGTGCTAGAATCTTTATAGTAATGAGTACTCTAGATCGCGTCGAAAGATTTTTACGCTGTCATACATTCCTGGTTTAATCAGTCAGTTGAACCATACACGATACACCTACTGGCGATCAAGTCTGTTTCTATTCAATCTGATGATATAAAAATTTTCACACAGTTGTTTGCCGTTTCTTTCTGTGGTACATTGGTTGGCACTCAATTTTTCTCAGTTATTAACTCATAGATGGAGAGACAATAAATGAATTCATACTTTTCCCAATTATATTTGCACATAAATGAATGTAACAAATTCGATCGGAATTCGAAATCAACTCTCTGACTTCTACTTTTCGGGTTGTTATCCATTACGTCACAACGCACAAATTTAAAGAGAGCCAAACAAATAGTTATTTTGATGTTTCAACGAAAGTATAGGTATATTAAATATTTTTGGCGCCACTCATTTCTTTAAATCTGATAATCTTATCAAACATTTATTTTCAAAATCTATGTTGCCAATGTATGGATGCTTCTATTTTTGCTTTTTACATGCATATTCATCGCTCTCGATGGAGGATTATTGTTCATCAAATGGAGCACTCTGTCTGTATAATGGATGTTTTTTGTTCCTTTCTTTGCTAGGAAAATAAGAACACACCTTCCCGCTGGATATACTTCCATGATTCAGCCGAAAATTGTATATAAGTACAGCTGGTTGAGGATCAGTTTCAGAAAACTTAATTGTAAAAACTTCGTGGTATACACTCATCCATTTACATTTGTTTCTAGAAAGCTCATCATGTACCGATAATGAGGAAAAGAAATTGATACCTGGGAAAGGGGTACATATATTTAGGCAATAAGATATTTGAAAAAACTCCAGGTTGAAGATTTACCTTTTCGCAAAATACGATGGCTGCAGTCTCGAGCGCTTTTCTTCTAAGTAAGTTTTCCCAAGGCAATGTTTATTACCATAAAAAAGGAGAAAGAATGAAAGAAGGAAAATAAAACGGTAAAGTCAGAACCCTATATTATTTGAAATAGAAATGTATACAAATTAATTTTTCAAACTAAACGAAAAAATAATTACATAAGAAAAACATAAAACCATTTTATCATTTTCGTTTATTAGGCATTAAATCATATCACTTAGAAACTCTCATAGTTGACATAGATTTTAACAGTTGGCCTGAAAAATATATATGAGCGTTCTTAAAATGGAAACTAAAATTAGAATCTAAAGAATAAAGAAACTCTTATTTCTATTGGTAAGTACTTGTTTTAAAGCAAAATGCTTATGTTTGCCATCGGGAGACGAAAAGCTGAGGTAAAGTTTTGTTTTCGTTTTTAATTATATTGGCTTTTAACAAAAATAATTTTAGTTCTATCTAAATATCCACACACACACACACAATATATATATATATATATATATATATATATATATATATATATATCAATGAAAAGATATACGACAAATTAGAAAAACGGTTTTTTGATGCGTTTCTTCTATTGAAGCCCTAACGGATAAAATGCCTATATTCACAAATTTATAATATATATATATATATAAATTAGTCATCTACACACAAGCTTGTTTCGCAGTATGACAGCCCATTAATGTGGCTAGACACAACTATATGCTTCTGGCCGGGATCGAAACACAACCGATTTCGTCTCAGTCGGAGTTTTGACTCCATAATCCACTGAATGAGGGAGTGTGAATTTTAGCGTCTTATATATATGCGGTGTATACACACGCCAGTCATCGAGAGAACTCAATGCATTGCTGAAGAGTAACTCGTATATATATATATATATATATATACACAAAAAAAAGCATACATACATAGTTTTTTTTTATATATTGGATAATGATTAATATATATATATATATATATATATGTGTGTGTGTGTGTGTGTGTGTGTGTGTGTTTGTGCGCGCGCGCGCTTTTTTTTTCATGTATGAATTTGTAAATATTCTCCTGTCGATAATTACAGGGTGTTGACATTGTCACTCATGATTTGACGACAACCGTTTTAGGGGTGAGTAATTTTTTTCTTGACCCGATAATTTAGAGATTACTTTTAATAACATTTGGATCAGGTCCAGTTATTGTGAGTCGGAGATAAGAAAAATATCTCTTAGTGAGTTATTTTAGTAGAGGCTTGTCTCAGGAAAAGGCGATTGACATCTTGTTTTTTATTCCCATGAACCTGTTACAAATTCCGTACATGGAGAGATTAACTCGCGCCAGGATGTTCAATCCACGTAGTGTTTACATTTCTAAATACCAGCTTGTGATCAGTGAACTTGTTCACGAAGATTTCAAGACAATGCCCTTGTTTTAGCTTCAGAGAAAAATGGAATGAGGTTGAACATAACCTTTGTAAATGGCATTTCCTTGTTTATTCATCATTCAGTTCTCTAATTCCCGGGTTGTATTTTGTATATATACAAGTCATTTCTTTTCGGTCGAGCGTTGACAGTTGAATTATAACAAATCACCGAGAGAAAGAAGAAGTCTTGCTGTTTGAAAATTGGGTCCACTCCTGGAAGACACACGCATGAATATTTCCATGACAGTAGCTGAATAATTCCATATGTATATGTGGTAAATATACAGAGTTTTGGATACACAAAATATTGTGCGACTAATCATAACAGGCCTCTCAATTCGTGGTTAGGTCAGACAAGAAATGTCTCATATACTTAATTAAATATAGTGAATGTGTGATTAATTTACTCATACATGAGAATTGTGTATAACAGATATATGAGATTGTCTCTCACCGGACTTATTCATCCTATACAGCGATGCGATTATGAGAGAATTTGAAGTCCTACCAGAAGTCATTATTAGCGGCCACAATTTTAACGATATTAGATATGCAAAAGAAAGAGTAGTGAAGTTAATCGAGAAGGAAAGATTAAACATCAACAGCAAGAAGAAAGTATAATTAGTTGTTAGCAAAAAGGGGGAATTCAAAATGCAAGTTACAAATTGGAGATGTCAAAATCGAACAATTACAAATATTTTTTAAAATCATTTCACCCCAATCAAGGTATTCCACTGCCACAATTGCGCAAGGGATTACATAGAGAAAGGTGATGAGAGAGTGGTTAGATATAGGAAATGTCCGAAGGCGGGTGATAGACGGCTAAGGATGTACATAGGAAGAGTGTTTGGGAAAATGTATGCGACTTAGTTTGTTAGGAGGTGTCTATTGACCTAACATTTAAACTCCTGGAGATTGTAGCTGTCGGGGAAGCAAGTATGTGGAAGGGAATTCCACAGGCGGGAAGTGCGAGAAAAAAAGCTGTTGGAGTAGAAATTGAGGTTACATTTTATTGGTTTCACTGTAAAAATGTGGAACCTAGTTGCTAATCTAGTATCTCGTGCAAATTCGTAACTAGTGATCTAAGTTCATCGGAGCAGAAGCCATGAAAGTATTTATATTTGAGGCACAGGGAAGCCACGTCACACTAGTGAGAGAATGACTGCAGCCGGTTTTGCCAGGTCGGTATCAATCACATTACAGATTCTCCGTTGTATTTTGTCAAGAACCCCAAGGAGAATAGCAGGGGCACCCGACCAGATGTGGCAGCAGTATTCAATAAACGGGCGGATGGTAGATTTATATATGTGCAAGAGCAGCGGATTTAGCAATGGATTCGATATAGTAAATATCTGGGAAGTGTTTTAACAGAGTGGGAAATGTCGTGAAAATACAATTGAAATCACCAAAGATGCATTCGAAAAGATAAGCAAATTATGAAGAAACAGAATCATTTTGTTAGAAAGAAAGAAAAGTGCATTGAACGTTATATCTACCCCCTTATATGACAGCGAATGCTGGACAATGTAACCAAAGATGGACAAGAAACTTCAGGCAAGAGAAATGTGGTTTTACTGAAGGATGCGGAGTATACAATGGCCCGAACATGTGAGCAACGATGAATTTTCAGTGAAACAAAAAGGACATACACTGAACAGCAGGAAGAGACTGTTGAAGTTTCTAGGGTGCCTAACAAAAAAAAAAAAAAAAAAAAAAAAAAAAAAGGAGGCTTGAAAAATTTGACACATGAGAGATGGAAGGCGAGAGGGATAGAAAAATATTTCGCATAACATATTTAGTGAGTTAGAAGGACAAGGTTTAAAAGAAATAAAAAATAAAATTCACTAGCAGAAACGAAGGATATGAAATTGTGGAGAACTATGATGACCTACCCCCTTAAAGATAGATGACACATAAAAAAAAAAGATAATTAATATATATTTCTAAAATATTAAGGGATTTTAATTGTAATCCGACAGATTTTTATTAATTTAAATTTTATTTTTCTTGAAAACTTGTATTTGTGGAGAGGCTTCATTTATTTTAAATTCTATTATATTGCGTATACTGTCCTGCATATTCGGGAAAACGGAAGTGTTTCACCAACCATTTAGGAAGACAATTACAATCAACAAGTTACTATTTTACATGATTGTAAAGTAATTTGTAACCGAGTGATCAATGCATGTCGAATTAAATAGTGGTTTTTACAAACACACACACACACACACACATATATATATATATATATATATATATATATATATATATATATATATATATATATTAATTCAGATACTTCAATCCAAGGGAAAAAAGCAGGAAGGTAAATTCCAAAAAACCCGATCCTAATTAATATTAAAAGTTTATTTTAATATTAAAACATGATACAGGAAGAGAGCTCCATGTAATAAAATATTACAGAGCAAATATATATTAAAAAAGGATTAATTCAAAGATGTTGAATGGCCATTTCGATATGAAGATCCCCACGGTGAACGACACATCACCTCAGCAACAGAAAAAAACCTTTCAGAAACTGGAGAAAAATTAGTCTACTTTTCCTTTTTAAATAGATTGCAAAGAAATTAAAAAATAAATAATAAAATAAAATAAAAATAAAAATAAAGGGAAAGAAAAAGAAAAGGAAAAGGAAAAAGAAAAAGATAGAATAAAATCAAATAAATAAATAAGAAAAGAAAAAAATTGACATCGTCTGGGTTCGCAAAAAAAAGGGGAGAATGTAACTAAAAATTAACAGACAGCCGTGTTAAATCGACGTCAGTTAAAGCAACACGGAACAAAGGTGGTAAGAGAGATAAAAGAAGGAAGGGAGGGAAAAAGAAAGAAACTAAAGAAAAAAATTTTTTTAAATATTACAGACGCTGGACAAATTCAAAAACCTAATTTCCCCAAAACGTTGAAGTATTAGAAAAAGGCCTTTACTTAAAAAGGCATAATTATTAATAAAAGGGAATAAAAAGATATAAGATTTAAAATAAAATTATTTTTAAAAAAATTAGGTCATTTGAAATTCCCTTTATTTTTATTTTTATTTTATTTTATTATTTATTTTTTAATTTCTTTGCAATCTATTTAAAAAGGAAAAGTAGACTAATTTTTCTCCAGTTTCTGAAAGGTTTTTTTCTGTTGCTGAGGTGATGTGTCGTTCCCCGTGGGGATCTTCATATCGAAATGGCCATTCAACATCTTTGAATTAATCCTTTTTTAATATATATATATATATATATATATATATATATATATATATATATATATATATTACGTTCATAGAACAAATATATATAATAATGGCTGGCCACTTATATTCGAGGACAACCTCCTAACAGAGCAGCTAGCCAATCCCCATTGCAGACTCATGGTCAGGCACATTTGTGTTTGTTTAGCACTCACAGAACCCACGCGTGTTCATACTGCGACTCTGATGAGCGGACCTTAGTTTCAATTTTTGGGAGACAGCGCGTTATCCCAACAACAGTATTACTAAGCCCAGGACCCTCAAATCTTAGGTCACGATGACTTGTGACTTCGACCTAGCACAAGCTAGTAGTAATATGTGAGCCAAGAAACCTACCAAGGTTTCACCTATACGGATCTTCGGGAGGGTTTTTCTAAACGAGTATAGTGATAAGTTCGCATGCATATTATATATATATATATATAATAAAACCGAGTGAGCCAGACAACCTACCTAGGTTTCACCTAAATGGATCGTCAGGGAAGTTAGCCTTCTTTGACAACCCTTTTAGGTGAAACCTAGGTAGGTTGTCTGGCTCACTCGGTATTATTTATTTATTCCGCTCTACGTAGTATTTTTTTTTTTCGTATCTGGGTTTTTTCTTTGGGCTACGTGCTGACTCGGTCTGAGATTTTTTGACTGATGTTCATCTATTTAGCTTTTTCTTTTATAAAACCGTTTTTTCCCCTTCTAGAAAAGTGAAAGGTTTTTCGACACGAGTATAGTTATTATCTCTTTTACAAACACACACACACACGCACATATATATATGTTAAGTTGGCTGGTTAGTACTATAAGTGATATGCAGAATAGTAAGGGATTATTATTATGATTATTATTATTATTACTTTGCTGCCTGTTTCTTAAATTAAATCTGTTCATTGTTTTTCTGTTATTTGATTCAAACTTTTCATGATTTCGCACCCGTCTTCTCGTCTACTCATCCCTTTTTTTCTTTTTGTTGCTTCATTCCTGCTTTGAAAGCGCCTATCAAAAGCCACTTCCAACTAAACCAGCAGCCCAATTAACCCGAAAACGCTTCTGTTAGGAGTGAAAGCCTGAAATCTGTATTGATTGTTTATTGCGTAATGCACCTAATGTTCGCAGTTGCCGCCCTTGGCGAGGTCACAGTAAGAACAACTCGACGGCGCCAACAGTAAGCAATAAATATCTTACGGTCAGGAGTTGGTACTTTTTGTCAATTTGAATGAACACAAGTCCATATTATCTATCTAAATAAAAGATATTATATTACACATCGTAAACTTCTCTCAACACACACACACACACACACATATATATATATAAATATATATATATATATGATAAAAACAGTTTTAAGGTAAGCTGTATTTACGTGTTAAAGTGAACAATATCACGGATAAGGGTCTATGTAAATATAAAAGTGGACACTGAAGTCAAACCCATAGGTGGCAGTCTGTTTCATGTTAAATGAAAAAGACAGGGTATCTATCTATCTTATTTCTTTTAGATTTAATATTCATCCATTGCTTTATCATACGTGATACGTATATGAACAATGAAACTATCAATATACTGTATCTACGATTTTTAAACCATTCTTCTTTAATAAATCTCTGAAAAAGATTGTTAAAAGTGAAACATGTTAGATTACAGACACTTCCTACTACTTTACTTATTCAATTCATATATATGTGTGTGTGAGAGGTTATTGTATATTATAGCAGTGAACTTTCTTTTAAACATCTTTCTGGAAAAGATGTAGACAAAGCATATTTTATTCATTTTTTATTGAGTTTATCCAAAGTTTTTACATTTTTCCATTTGGTGGAAGTGAGAGAGTACAAAAACTGTTGCCTCCATCCATTGTTCCACGTGATTCCGTTCACTTTCTTAGCCATCTTCAAAATTGTTTGTTTTTATTAGTTTCAGTTCATGCTTTCCTATTTAGAGATATTTCAATCTATTTTGTATGCAAATAGGAGCGTGTGGTCCGAGACTTCAGCTGGAATACTAAAAGAATTTGCTATTTTATATATATATATATATATATATATATATATATATATATATATATATATATATATATCCTCGTTACGCGAGAGTTTTTAATAAAAAACGGTAAAAACTTATTGCAAATCGTCTGAAAACAACACATGGTAGAAACCTAGGTCGCGTAATATCTCGATTACAAATGAAGAATATATATATATATATATATATATATATATATAAAAAGCGAAAGTGAGAGAGAAAGAGAGAGATAGCGGGAAAGTGAGCATGCGAGTCAATGCCTGAATATCCCTTGTTCGACCAAGAATCAATGCTTAAAATTTTGATACTTCATCATTTAATCATATTTTTTCCAGCCTAAACAGCATTTACAAATCTTTAGCAATACAACTGCATACGGGAAATGTGTATTTATTAATATTTAAGTGCATAAAATTAATAAATATTAATTATATATATATATATATATATATATATATATATATATATATATATATATATATATATATTCTCAGGTATGATCTGTCAAGAGGATAATACGAATAAAATAAGAAAACAATCATAAAACTGTATTTAGTTTTAGCCGCCCACTGAATGAAGGCAAAAAACGAAATTAATTTTTTTGAAATTAAAATATCTTCGAAAAAAGATTTGTTGGTTAGTAGAAAATTATAAAACACTTATAATTATTCATTAGGCAAAC
The DNA here is from genome assembly GCA_037127315.1 of Ascarosepion bandense. Lineage (NCBI taxonomy): Eukaryota > Metazoa > Mollusca > Cephalopoda > Sepiida > Sepiidae > Ascarosepion > Ascarosepion bandense. The sequence continues at coordinate 14,638 of JBBBDQ010030033.1, forward strand.
TGAAAAATATCAAATATTTAATTATGCCATTTTGCATACTTGAAGAGAAATATTTCCTGTGATATGTTTGGTTAGAGGATGAAGTGATTTACTTAACGGTTTTAGCCAGCATATAAATAATCAAACGAAATATTGATTATTATATTTTATAAACATTTTTTGTCTCTATCCCCCTCTCTCTATATTTTTCTCTTTATGTCTTTTTTTCCGACCAGGTCAGTTGGAAAGCCTTATGTTTCAAAGACAAACTCAAAGACAATCTCCTGTTCTTACTCGGAAATAAGAGTCAGTTTAAAGGAGCCGGACCCTGTCCTGCTTCTCATCTACACAAAAGATTCAGCAAGGCTGACTTGAACACTGGGATCAGCTGCGTGCAAATATTAAAGCAAGTTGGCAACTCATTAGCTAACTTGCCAATGTGGTTTTATTGTCTGCAAAAAAAGGAGGTTTGGTGTCCACTTGCGGAAAATGTGGCAATTGATTCTAAATGACAGCAGTAAAACGTTTCAAACATGTTCAATCTATAAGGCTTAGGTAGATATACGCGTGTCCAGAAGAGCTGAGCATATCTTTATTTTACTAAGCTCTCATTTGTCGTCCTCGACGAGTGTGAAAGTAGCCCCCTGCACATCAGTGGCGTTACCGCTATATATATATATAGCATAATGATAATCCACGTATATTGTCTTAATATGTATAGAAAAAACTACTAAAGAGCTATAAGTTAAAAATGTTTTTTTTTTTTGACAGTATTTATTTCTATTATTATATGTATATATTTGATATTTCAGACCGGCCTGGGCCTTTCATCAGAAACAAACATTTGTTTCTGATGAAAGGCCCAGGCCGGTCTGAAATATCATATATATATATATATATATATATAAATACTGTAAAAAAAAAACGTTTTAGTAGTTATATATATATATATATATATATATATATATATATATATATATATATATATGTTTTAGTACAAAAAAAAGCTAATACACACTTAAGTAGGAGAACCATGGTGAAAAATGACAAACTATAAAATAAATAGTTTGTATGATATTGCGTAAAAAAACAAAAACAAAGGTGGGGATAACAAAAATGTTAAAACGAAAGAGAAAAAACAGAGTCAAGCCTTTCGTTAGAGAAATATTCATGGGTATAAGTCGGAAAAAGAAGATTAAAATTAGTGAAAATTTAGATAAAATTAAAGTAATGTTCAGAAAAATTGAGGAAAAAAATCCCATCATTACAAACCTTCACCCAAAGATCCAAATAATTCTAATTGAAGCCTTAGATCTCTCGTTTTGCACAGAGAAAGTGGGTTTGACAGTATCGTTAAAGCCTCCAGAACAATAAGGTGGAATGTCAACCACCTCTGTGCAAAATTTTTAAAAAATTGTTCAGCAGGATAAGATTCTCCGCTTTTTTTTTTTTTTTTTTTTTTTTTTATAGATAATAATTGTTCACCAGCAGCAGCGTCGGGCATCTATAGGGCGGTGCTCACGAAGGGAACGGGTTACATGTTGTGACATGTGAACCTCTAATCTTTGGATCGTCCGGCCATTGTAGCCGGCACCACACGGACATTTGAATTTGTAAACAACATTCCTTATAATGGATAGGAAGGGCGTCCTTACGAAAGAAAAGAAAAGTATAATAATAAAAAATACCTTATCAAAAAGGGATTGCCAATTAGGATCAACCCAAGGTACCTTCAAATAAATGAGGCATTTTAATGGCCCAAACCAATTATTCTCGTTTCCTCGAAAAGATTTAATTTTAGAATTGATTATCCTGGTGACAACCGTTCTTGATGAAAATACTCCTCATATTATCAATCTCATGTTCAAAAGTTGCACTGCAACAAATCATATGTGCGCGGTGTGTTAGAGTTCTAATAAGATGAATATTTCGGGACCTAAGAGCAAAATATTCCCAATCTAGATATAACCCCAAAAAGCGGGTTTAACTATACACCGAAGTAAAAAAAAGATGTTTATTTTGGGAAACCAAAACAACAAGGAAGGAAAGTTGGTTGTTATTTTCAACTTTCATAGTAAATTTAAGCTCAAGGTTCAAATCATTAAAGAAGTGAAAAAACAAAAAACAAAAAAAAAGCAAAGCTTCACTATGGGACGAAAAACGAGCAAAAGTGTCATCAACATATGGAAAATAAAATGCCGGTTTAGGGCAGTTTTCAAATAATATTGCTTCAAAAAAGCCCAGAAAAATATTTGCCAAAGTGTGACCAAGAGGAGAGCCCATAGAAATCACGTCAGTTTGGCGGTATATTGTTGAATCTAAATAAAACAGACTTGGTAGCCAATTCCATTAGCTCTACAAAGACCTTTCGGGAAAAGAATGAGCTTTAACAGGACCCCTATATAAATAATCAGCACATATATTGATAACCTCCGTCAAAGTGATATTGGTAAACAAACTACTGATACCAAATAAAGCAAGATGAATTTGCATCATAGAGAGTCTCGGATAGCTGTTGCAAAATAAAAGGAGCCGGGAATACAAAAAAGTACAATAATGTTGGAGGACTGGATCCAGAAATTCAACCAACTATTTAACTGGTCATTGCTATGCCGATCTAATCATAAACAAGATTAGCCCAAGCGGAGTATCAATCTTATGAATTTTGGGTAATCCATACATTCTTGCTCGTTGAAAACTAAACGGGCGAATAGTACCAAAGACTTTCTTCGACAAATATTTACTTTTGTACAATTGGAAAAGCTTTACTGGAGTTTGGTTTCAGTACTCAAAGTATTGAAGACCAAGTTAACCAAACAATAAAACTTGCTATGGTCCTTAAAGATCGATATAATTTTGGAAACATAATCAGGCCAATTGAGAACGACTACACCAGACCCTTATCTGGTCGGGTAATGTAGATGTCAGGATTGGACTGAAGGGACTTAGCAAGAGAAAAATGATTTATTCTCTAAAACTTACGAGAAGAAATGTCCGAATGAATAAATTTATGTGCTAGCTTATTCAGACGAGACTTAACAGAATAAGTTATCAACCGAGGAAGGTGCATTCTTCTTCAGGTGAGAAAAATGAATCTCAAATTCTCTGAATACAGAAACCTTATCAATACAAAGAGGAGGCAAACAAAATTATTGGCCTCTAGTTAAAACAAACTTCTAGTTCAAACAAATTATAATGAAATCAATTAAATATATGCTTATCTGTGTAAGAGTGGCCACCGAAATTATTTTTTAATCAAAACTTTTAATAATTAGAAATTATTGATTAGTAGAATTACGGCAAAATATGTCTTACCAAGAAATAAATTTTGAAAACAGTAATTTATCAAAAGACGAAAGCTTTTGCCAAACATCGGACCACATACAACGAAATCTATTCGATAATGTTATAAGTTCATCGGAGTAAACAGAGATATTCAAGGCTTCAATTAGAATCATTTGGATCTTTAGGAGAAAATTTGTAATGGTGGGGATTTTCCCACGTCTTTCTGAACATTACATAAATTTTATCTTAATTTTTCCGTAATTTTAATCTTGTTTTTCCGACATATACCCATGAATAGTTGTCTGTCGAAAGGCTTGTCTCTGGTTTTTCTCTTTGTTTTTTAAGCGGATCATTTTTGTTAACCTTTTTTGTTTTTAAGCGATAACATTAAAACAATTTTATTGATTGTCTTTTTCACCATGTTCCTCCTCCTTAAGTATATATATATATATATATATATATATATATATATATATATATATATTCTAGACATATACCGTTAAATATAAGAGACAATGAATGTCTATTATGTTTAATCATGAGCAGTTTTAAACATCGTATTTTGGATTTAATTACAAGTGAAAATAAAGACAAATTCTCCAACATTTGGATAATTTTTTAGTAAGTTGCTTCTAAGCATTCGGGTCACATAAGCCATATTCAGAGAGGTTACAAGGGCGTTAACACAAAAACATCCACTATCAGCGACGATTTTATTTTTAACCAAAATACGATGTTTAGAACGGCTCTTGAGTAAACATAATAGACATTCATTGTCTCTTATATTTAACAGTATATGTTTAGAAAATTATCTGCTGCCTCGATAGAGTATATATATATCTCTTTTCTAATCTTCTCACTGTTTTTTTTTCAATTGGAGTAGATAGACTTAACTATCGCCCGGTTCACACTCCACCCACGTCTATTGAACAGGTAAAGAGGCTCATCCCTTGTTTCCTATTTAGGATGCGGTTTCCGGTTTTTCTTTTTTCTAATCTTCTCACTTTTTTTTTTTTCAATTGGAGTAGATAGACTAAACTATCGCCCGGTTCACTATCCACCCACGTATATTGAACAGGTGAAGAGGCTCATCCCTTGTTTCCTGTTTAGGATGCGGTTTCCGGTTTTTCTTTTTTCTAATCTTCTCACTGTTTTTTTTTTTTCAATTGGAGTAGATAGACTTAACTATCGCCCAGTTCACACTCCACCCACGTCTATTGAACAGGTGAAGAGGCTCATCCCTTGTTTCCTGTTTAGGATGCGGTTTCCGGTTTTCTCTTTTCTAATCTTCTCACTCTTATGTAGCCCCCTGCACATCAATGGCATCACTACCTTGCTTGGGGTGATATGATTAAAAATATATATATATATATATATATATTAATTGTGTTATTATTACAGCAATTTTTAAAAACAATACCTCACTAAACAAAAATTATCATGTTTCAGAGAAATACTGTTGTTCTTCATTTGATATTTGAAAATAAATGGTGGAAATGATGAATTTATGGTTATTTAGAAAACTAAGGAGTGGTATTTGGAGAATATACTTTTAGATGCGTCAATATTGTTCAATCAAATATGAGAAATCGGTTGAACTATGAAGTTGAAGATTTGAGTCCTGAAAGGAAACAGTAGTCCGATGTCAAGTTTTAACACTTTTAAATTTGTCTAGGTAAGACACATAGTGGGTCGATACATTATTTAAATGGGTAGACAAGATTTTTCAACGGCAGGTTTATGTTTTATTTTAAACTTGATTTTGTATTAAGTCATAAATTGCAGGGGCTGAATTGTTTATGTTAGTTAGAATTAAATAATTTTCGTATGCTAGGGTATATTGTAGTGAAAAATTCCAAATAAGTATTGTGTGGGTCATTTATTGTAGTAAAATAAGTTTTAATTTTTTAGTTATGAATTAACAATTGAAATTAAATTTTAGAGAAATATATTTTAGATGTTAATTTAAACTGTTAATTTATCCCAGTGATTCAGTAGAACTTTATATTTAGGGAACCTTAAAATCTGTGATTTTCATTCATGCACAAAAGGAAGATGTCATAGAATGATTTACATATTCTTGTTTTCTATAGAATTTTTCATTTTACTTTGGGGTATTATTTGTCTATTTTACATTCTAAAAAACTCGCAGAAAGGAACGTTTAGTTTCGGTATATGTTATGTTTTAACGAAGTTAAATGCAAATACCAACGCTGCTAAAATGTTTTAGTAGATCTAATGTAAACTTTTTTAATAGTTGGGTTTTATAGTACATAGATACATTGGTACTCAATCGAAATTGTTAGACACCTATTTTTAGTGGAAAATTGTTAGGATTTCAACAATTACATAAATTTGTATTATTATTTTTATTATTTGGATAAATATTCATAGTTTGCTATACGTGGTGATTTAAAATTTTATTATTATCATTTTTTTTTTTTCTTGTTTATTTGTACAACTATAACTTAATTTAATTAGAGGGTTGTTATTAGGGAAATGTTTCTTAAATGAATTCAGGAAATTCAGCCCCAACTCAGAGCTGGATGTTTGGTTAAAAGGGGTGTATACTAAGTGACTTTTTACTTATTTTTTTCCTGTCATAGTCATATTTTTTATGTATTTGATATCAAGTTTTTATAGACACTATTCCATAACGTATTATTATAAAAATATCTTTGTTTATAAAATACTTCCTCACTGTGAAATGTTTTTACTAATTCTCTATTCAGTGGAGGAGGGTGCATGTTTGATTATACTTGGGAAATGATTAGACTTTGGATGAATGTATAATGGGCATTCGCTGGGGTTTATGCAGGGTTAGTAAATATCATCTACTAAGTTCAGTGTTACATCAAGGAATTTTACTAATTTTAAATTCATGCTGATTATTACTCTTAGGTTTAGACTTTCGAATTCTGGTTTTCTTGTTAGTAGACCACAGTGTCGAATGTGGAACTTTGAAAAGGGGATGGCTCTTAAACGGTGAGATTTTTCTGGGTTAGGACGGGGACAATCTCAAACAGCGTCTTCATTTACATAGTACACCACTATCGTATACACAATTCAGGAATAGTTACTGTATAAGTATGTTACTAAATTAAACGGAATGATTTTTCATTCATAGTAGTGGAGTTCTAATCTATTCTTTTCCACTCTCAATATGTTATAGCACAAAAGAGGTTAATTTAATAACAAAACCAAAGGGCTAATACTAACGGTTAATACTAGCAGAATAGTGGGATTTGTCAGCTCTGTTTTTTTCATCTATAAAACTTTGCATATATCCTTAAAAAGATAAATGAAAAAGAAAACGCAAAGGGAAAAGTACTGAAGATCAGATATTATCAAATTAAAAGAGTAAGCAGTTTCATAAATTTTTAAAGCCTATAACAGTTGGGGTTAGAAGGACTAGCCGAAATTCGGTGGGCACTGTCCTCTACTGCCCCCTATCACATAGAATCGCCACTGGTTGACCAGATGTTACTTCCGACCCATTAATTAACAGTGCCGGTCAGATCTCCCACAATCCATCAACACTTAACTGACGATATTTTATAATCCATCATCTTCAGTCGAACGAAAATAGCAGCAGTTGATATCCAAAAAAATTGTGCGAAAAGCTTTCAGTCATTTTTGTAACAGTTATCCAGTTTAGATCGATATTTCCACTGTCAGAATGGCCTAAAATATAGCTTTTACTCACTACACAAACTAAATTTGGTCTAGGTTTCATCGAGTTTGACAAAGGACACCATTTTAGCTCCTATGAAGATGGAATTCATTAATCTAATTATAGACTACAATGATAATCTACTGTAACTCACATTTCTGTTAATTTCACCAGGATATTTTTCGTGTTTTCTCCCTTAAAAAAATAAAACACTCAGGATGATTGAATTTACTAACATTTTATTCTCGCAAATGCAGTGGCTTCGTTAATGATTTTAATTCCTGATTTCTCTAAAATGCAGATCATTTGATGGCCGTGTTGCCGATCCATTTATAGATTATCACTCCCACCAGATTTCTCTATCTTTTTATCTCTTATTTCACTTTCAGCAGCCGATCAACAGTTATCTCTGTCATCTTACCGTCCATCTTGATTTTGCACAATGATCTTAGCCAATCAAACTGCTTCATCTCTGTACGCATGCGATACTCTTTCAGTCGTCCCTTTGCATTCAGCGTAAACGCCTTTTATTATTAAAGCGCTTTTCTCTTCATTTTTTATTTTTTCCTATCGTCAATACAGTGATAATAGACGGATGAATATTTAATGGCATTCCCTTGAGTGCAGATATGGAATGTTTACTGCGAATTGGCAAAGCGATTGTTTGCGGAGGTAGATATATTTTGGCACCTTTGACTGTCCACCAGGAACCGAGCCAAATGTTGCACAAATCCTGAAGTTATAATTGACAGTCTCTTTCGCGTTTTAAAGTGGGGGAGCAGCTCGATTCACTAATAATTTGACACATATTTGCTCGGTAATACGTAATTGTAACCCTGTTTAGAAACGTTAACATCCAGACGCTATCATAGGATATGTGTGTACTTCATGGTGCTTGTATTTGAATAATCTTTTTCCAAATTAGTCAGTTAAGTGCCATGCGCACTTTGAGCAATCATGTCTCAAAAGAAACATAACTGGCCTGGCAGAAGATTATCCCGGAGTATTTTACCATTGCTTTCTGCGGTATACTGGTTATCAGCCAAGGCAAAGAACACAATCTCTTCTATTATTTAACTGGAGGGAAGTGACAGATTATTACCTTTTCCAAGGGTATTTGTGCGTAAGTGAATGCAAGGAATTCAACTGGAATTCGAACTCCCTACCCCGATTTGTCGTTCCGAGTCGATAGCCACTACACCACAACGCACAGTCAACTTTTCCAACTAACCTACCATAAACATTAAGGCATAGCGCTCTCTAATTCCCCTCTTGTTTCTCGCTTTTGTTTTAGTTGAAACGCTTTTTACCAGATGTTTTCATTAGATTTACGGTGCTTATCATTTACTTCTGAATTATTGCTCAAATTTTCATTTTGTTATCACAACGTTTCAGCCGTGGGATCTCTTTTCGTCAGGTTTCTGTCGATTGGCTAACGTTTAGTTAATTTCTAATTCAAAACTTTTTTTTTAATTTTAATGTTGAGATTATTCCATTTCTAGGGTTTTATATTCTTGTTCTTTCCTGTAATTTTGTTTTCATTGAAACGATCTTATTTTATGTTATTTAGCTAGGCTGTCTACACTTTAGCGCAATTATATACATATATATATATATATATATATATATATATATATATATATATATGTATATATATGTCCAGTCCGTAAACACATATGTATATATGAATATAAGTTGATATAAATGGATGGGTTGGTTTATGGGGCCAAACAAACACCAGCGTCCAAAGAATTAGAAATTCCTTCACAGGTCAACATCTTCACGACGGCCTGGGCAATCCCAGACAGATCTGACGCCAATGCCTAAATCCGGACTCTTTTCCTCTTTTCCTCTTTCCCCTTTCTCTTTCCTTTTCCTTTCTTTTTATTTTTATCCTTCTCTTTAGTTAATGAAAAGGTTTATTCCGGCAATTTTTTTTTGTACCAAATGGAAGGAATATTGTAAGGTCTTATGAAATGAGCTAAATAGCTCATAGAAACGAACTATAGTTTATAACCACTTAAAATGACGTGTTGATTTTTCCTTTATATATATATATATATATATATATATATATATATATATATATAGTTTGGAGTTACATATATATATATATACACATACACACACACATATATATATATAATCTTTTGTGCTATAAGATTTATGTATAGCTTTGAAAATAATGTAACGCATTTAAAGGGACCTTTTCGTCCAACACATTTTCACATAGATTCATGGGTTCATCGTGAGTAATTTTTATATTTTATATTCAAAAGGATCTTATTTACAAAGATTTATTGGTTTTTAAAAAATCAATTTATTTTAGTAGGGGTTCCTTAATGTACCCCTTCTTTACTTTTTTTGCTTCTGGCATTTTAACTATTGTTGTTCAAACGAATCTTTTGTAAGATGTGTTTGGCAAAACATATTCTTGCGAAAGAATACGGTTCATTATTTTCAAAGCTATATATATATATATATATATATATATATATATATATATATGCGTGTGTGTGTGTGTGTGTACATGCACACAAAGATAGATAGATGAAAAAATGATAAACCTTTAAAAACTGAGAAGAAAATCCGAAAATATTATCTTATTTACATAAAATACTAAATGGATAAAATTAGAGATCTTAATGTTGGTTGGTTGTTTTTGTTTTATAGCATATCAACCTCGGCGGGTCATATATTGTCCACTAATTTTTTTTAATTTATTGCTGCTAATACATTTTTTATTTCTTTTAACAATTTATTGTTTTTATATAAGTTTTGTGTCTAGTAATACTTTTTTATTTTCGAGTATCAAGATTCATTAGGATTTGTTTTAAGAGCAGTGTCCCTAAGTTCTACCCTGTTATTTAACACATAACTCGAGGGAAGGAACGGATTAATACCTTTCCAAAGGGTACCAGTGCATAAGTGAATGCAGGGTATTCAACTGGAATTCAAACTCGGCTAACCGATTTCTCTTTCCGAGCTGATATCTACTGCACCACAACGTACATCCGTCACTAAATGCTTACAGCACCTGGAATTCTCAAGCCGTCACCCATTTAAGTACTGACCAAGCTCAACGTTGTTTAATTTCGGTGATCGAGTGAGTACCGGTGTATTCAACGTAATAAGGCCGTAAACCAGAGCTTAATGTATATTATCATGTGCAATATGAAATATTGTTAGAAAAAAATCAGCACCTAATTAAACAGTTATATATGTAGTATTTATTTCCGCAGTTGTAAAAATTACACACTGCTTTGTTAAACCCAAAAAATCAAATATTACATTTAAGTGAGGTTATTCGAAAAATATACCTCAGAGAAGCAATAGGTTGGATGAAGGTTAGTGATGTATACAGCAAATCAGTGCCACAATAATACAGGAAGTGTCATGAAGTTAAGAACACATGCAACAAATCACACATGCTCACAAAAAATCTTAAAGGAAAAAATATATACAAAGATAAAACAACAGAAAGATAATAACATACGCAACACAAAAAATAATATTACACAATAATAACAAAAAAATTAAAATTACTGAACTAAAAAAGTATTGTTTATATATATATATATATATATATATATATATATATATATATATATATATATATATATGTATTGGTTGTATTTTGGCAGCATTTTCCCATTAATACAGGTTTCATTGAATAATATAGACAAGTTCTGTCTATTTATTTTGTGTAAGATCCTTTCGTATGATCTGATTAGCTTAATAGTGTTGTCATGGAAAGACGACAAAAAATCGCAATAATTGTTGAGTTTTTTATCAGGTTTGAGCTTTCGGCTTACATAAGTCATTATCAAAGGATGAACATTTAATATTCAGTGAACATAGAACATTTAAATTTTAACAGAGTGGAGTTATACAGAGATAATTAAACAAGTCTTTTTTTTTTTTTGTCGCACGTGGCTAACATTCTAGAAGCAATCTACAATCAAACAGTTTAAATCTAGCCTAAATAAAATAAATTTCGACACCTCCTCTAACATACTTCAATGCCTATAATCGACGGGAGAGGTCATAGTTATTATACTTACCCCCTACAACATAGTAGTAGCAGTTCCCAGACCAATCCTCTCATGCCACTATACACTAAACTGACCAAAAACCCAATACCACCATTCCTTCTTGCCTGCAGCCACGTCGTCTTTCCATGACAACACTATCAAGCTAATCAGATCATACGAAAGGATCTTACACAAAATAAATAGACAGAACTCGTCTATATTATTCAATGAAACCTATATATATATATATATATATATATATATATGCTGATATATATATATATATAAACAGGGCCGTAGCTGATGCTAAAAACACCGGGCACAGAGAAAATTGCCCGGATTTATTAGTTGACAATTTGATGATGTTATCAATGTCATCCGTTTCCAGAAACTGATTTTTGCGGATTTTTTTGGCTATTCCCATGGAAATTAGAAGCAGAACGTCAATGAAAGCAGGAAATCGGGTTCGGACTTATTGAATATAACCAGTCTTTTCTCCCAAAATTAATAAATAAACAGATTTTTACTGCCTTCATTCGAATGTTTTTTCGTTTTTCTTTCTTTCTTTCTTTCTTGCTTTCTTTCTTTCTTTCTTTCTTTCTTTTTTTCTTCGTGAATTGTTTAGTTTGATTTCTGACGAAGACATTTTCCTTGCCCGGATTTTCAATATGATTACACGGATCGGCCCGGACCCGTGCTCGGTGTGCCCGGTAGTCAGATACGGCCATATATATATATATATATATATATATATATATATATATATATATATATAAATAGATAGATATAATGTTACAGTTGTTCCAACGAGAGAAATATGTATATTTTAAATAAAAGGAGAAACTGCTAAAGTTTTTGGTTATAAAGTGGGTGTTTTTTATAAAATATATTTTATTCTATATTTTATATTTTGTTACACGTAATTCTGGTCTCGAGACCGTAATTGGGCAATGGGTAGTCGTTTCCACATATTATTAGAAGGAATTCAATCATCGTCTCCTTTGAGTATAGTAGTAATTCCCCCTTTCTTGTACTTGTAAAGAAATATTCAGCTTTAAAGGTAATAAAATTATTGAGATAGCTCAAACATCGGTTGAAGGAAGGTTTTTTTGCTAGTATGTGTATATATATTCATTCTCCATACATATATACTGTTTCATTTTAAGAAATTAGTGCATACATAAATTTCTATATGTATATCTATGTACATGCACACATGTATATCTATGTACATATATACATATAAATACACTCACAAATACATGCACATATACACACATATACATATACTTCCTGTGTTAATGTAGAGATTCGTGTGTTCGGTATTATGTTTGCCAGTATGTGCATGCGAGTGTGTGCGCAATCCAATTCGTGTATTCGGCTATTATGTGTGTAAGTTGTGTGCCCGTGTGAGCAGTGGGGTGTTATATCTTATTTAGCGTTGGTTTAAATTTGTTTATGAATGTTTTCTTGTATTTGAAAGTAAAAATAATTGTCTGTCTGATATAAAGTCATAATCTATAAATTTATGTTGATTACATATGTATATGTGTTGTGATACAAAGAGTATTCTGATGTTGCTTTTGTGAAGGGAAACACTGTTGCTTAGTACTTAGCTGATCCCTATATAGGATAAATTGAAAGTTATGCAAATATATCAACTAAAATCGCGAAGAACAGGAAGGTACAAGATCAAGATAAAACCAATAGTGCTTCACTGCAAACAAAATAGCATCATGCGAGTACCTATATAAATTGCATACAAAAATTTAAATCAGCCAGTTAAGTGCCATACGTGATACACGCTTGGGTGATCATGTCTGCAATGAGACATGACTAACTGGGCAGAAGATTTTCTTGTGGTAGGTTGGCATTAATTTCTAGGGTAGACTGGCTTCAGGTTTCTAGTGTTATAACGAACTTGTCTCCAGTTTTACATATTTCTATCTATAAAGTCAATAAAACCTTCTGAAATCTGTGGAACTCAAACATCAGTCAAAATGGAAGTGGATACCGGAAATGAAAAAGAAGAAAATGACTTTATAACGAACTGGAAACCACGTTTTAAACAGTGGATAAACGTTTACTTTACAAAAGGTGCATTTATCTATTCCTTTTACCAGAATAGATAGAAAAACACTTGGTCTTGTGGATTTTTAACTTGTCGAAAGTATAAAATGAAATGCTGATATGTTAGAAAATCATATTCCGTGGCAAAATCGTCAAAGATTTCCCATAAAAATACATTGAGTGTTTTTCTTTTTATATGATATGTTAATTCTTATTGAATTCATGAATATTATCGATGGGATAATTTATTTGGAGTATTCTTAATTACAAAGAGTTTTAGCGATAAGATGACGCCGATTTGTTAAGTGTTAAGCCGAACAGGAAATACTAATAATTTGAGAAGCAACTAAAGTTCAACCGAGGTTAAAATAAAGCAAACATTATTCATGATATTTGAAATTAAATGGTAAAAAAATAAATTGATAAATAAATGTTCCTTCCTCAATATTGTGTTATTTTATTTTTATTTGCTTAAGAAAAGAATAGTAACTATTATTCCTTGATTGTTGTTAGGATAAATTCTTTACTTTTTTACAAACTTAAAAAACAAAGATTTTGTTTGAATTTGTCAATCTATGACAAACGCTCAGTAAAAGGTATATATAAAGGCATACAGTTCCGCTGAACAAGTAGTTGTTTTGTAAATAACAGAATAACAAAAGAATTGATAAATAAATTATATGTGAATCTAGACTCAAGACAACATGGAAACGATAATCACCCCGAAGGGTCAAGAAACTTGTTGACAATTTTTGTCTAATGTTTACAAACGGTTTTCTTTCTACTTTAAATACAATTGCATTGTTTTTGTATTTCATCTTAGCGTCTTGATACACCATTTCCCGTAAGATCAACTAAATTAATCAAGATTGAGCGTGATTAGTACCTAAACGCTTGGGGATACTATGTGTTGTTACCGTCGCTGTGCTGGTGGTGTAATAGATATGACAATCTCCTTTGTTAACTGGAGATCCGAGTTCTCGTTCACATCGGGTTCATTATATTCAATTATGGACTATATTCAATTAATTAGAGTAGATAGACTAAACTATCGCCCGTTTCACACTCCACCCACGTCTATTGAACAGGTGTAGGGGCTCATCTCTTGTTCTCTGTTTAGGATGTGGTTTCCGGCTTTCTTTTTTCCAATCTTTTCACTCTTTTCTTTTTTTCAATTAGAGTAGATAGACTAAACTATCGCCCGGTTTGAGACTCTACCCACGTCTATTGAACAGGTGAAGAGGCTCATCCCTTGTTCCCTGTTTAGAATGTGGCTTCCAGCTTTCTCTTTTCCAATCTTTTCACTCTTTTCTTTTTTCTTTTGTTCAATTGGAGTAGATAGACTAAAATATCGACTGGTTTGACACTCCACCCACGTTTATTGAACAGATGTAGAGCCTCATCCCTTGTTTCCTTATTTAGGATGTGGTTTCCGGCTTTCTTTATTTAAATCTTTTCACTCTTACGTAGCATCCTGCACATCAGTGGCGTTACCGCCTTGCTCAGGGTGATATGATTAAAAAAAATGTGCAAATAAACTTAAGAAAAATAATTAATATATCACTTATACCCCAGCTCTATATTAATTAGTAAAACTTTTATCACTAAAACCATAATTATCTCAAAAGCTATTCTTAAAATCTAAAAACATATTTTCTGGCTTTAAATGACCAGCAAGGAAGAAATAAGCCGTAGAAAACAAATCAGCGAAACTATATTTCATATTTAATCAGCTTTCATGTTATCAGTGATAAATAATTGTTTCATGGTATTTTTGATGCGAGTGCACGCCCACACACTAAAATAAAAAGTGACCCGAACATAGGTATATGAACACACACACACACACACACACACACACACACACACACACACACACACACACATATATATATATATATATATATATATATATATATATATATATTATAAATTATACTTTAGAACATGTACAAATTTTGTTTATAGATATCTACTAAAAATTGTACATTGTGCTTCGACATTTGACTTACAATGTCACATCAGGTGGCATGGAAAGGAATGGTAGACCTCTTTTCTTGTATTTGGCAAGTTGTGTGTGGGATGTTGGTGGGGGTTAGCGATAAAGGAATAAGTCTTGTAAATTGTCCGTTAGAAATTTGAAGAAAGTGGGGTGGGTAGGGAATATAGTTGATTAATGAATGTGTCGGGAATTTTTTAGACAGATTTAACATTAGAAGATGATGTATAGGTTTTATGGTCGCCTGGCAAGCCTTTTTTTAAAAATATTTATTAAAAAGCTTTCTTTTAGAACAATTCCAAATTTTTTTTCGCAGCTCTAGATTATATATCGAGCAATGTTTTAAATTAATGTTGTAAATTTTTCCTCATTCCTTATTAAGTTATATATATATATATATATATATATATATATATATATATAGAATAACGATAATAATTATAACAATATTAATAGTAACAAAAATAATTCTGTTAATACTAATAATTATTATACTATATTTAAGTTCGTCTTGAAAAACCCACCAAGAATGAAATCAGAGGGAAACGGAGGAGAAATAAAAAAAGAAACAAATGAAGAACATGAAAAAAAGTCAAACACTCGTAGGAAAGAAAAAAGCCCCAATACGAAAACTCTAACACTAAAGCGCTCAATACGAAAGTAGAGCAAGAAAGACAGAAAAATCTAAGTGAGAGCCAACAAACTTACGAAGTTTCACCCTTCGGCTCGTCTGGGTAAATTGGCCAATTTGCCCTGACGAACCGAATGGTGAAACCTGAGTAGGTTTGTTGGCTCTCACTTAGATTTTTCTGTATATATATATATATATATATATATATATATATATATATATATATATATATATAATGTAAGAAAAGTGTGTACTTTTTAATAAACTGCCCTATATCAGAGATAATGCATTAATATAATTAATATGAGTAAAATTTTGTCACTTAACTGACTGATGTTATTTTCAACATTCTTGTTTTAGAGTTTCGTAACCGGAATTTCTCATCCACTCGACAGGTGGCTTTTTCTAATTTACTATTATTATGTGCAAAATTTTGGCCTTTTATCATGCTATGGACTGTTCTTAAGAAATAAATGCACGCTATAAATGCAGAAAGCCGTTACATTATGCTAAAGTTTGTAGAAGTACTAATGGAAGCGAAACGGTATCTTCGTCGGCATCAGTGTATACACTTGGCTGTATATCAACTACAACGATAAAGATCTCGACTAGCGAACAGTCACTAAAAGCATTGATTGAGGACAGAAACTTCCTTAACGCAAGCTTTGCGAAAGAAAATTCATCGAGAACCTACCCGTGAGTAAACAAATTAAAGATGGCTAGCTCATCTCTTTCCATACAATTACTGGGATACTGTTTTAATAAATAATTGACTTTATACCAAGAAAAAAAAAACACCTAACTAAATATTTATCCTATGACCTAATATTACTCCACAAATTCTTGCGTCAATATATATTAGAAGAAATACACTTTGGACATGGTTCTGCGTATGAGGGTAAACTGCATCCGACAGCAAGATCTCTGATGGGGAGGTTGTGACGAGCATGGAACTACCTCTTAATTGCTGTTGTTCTCAGGTCCACCCTGACACGGAGTGGTAAGACTTGTTAGGGTGCCAGCTATGGGAAAATAGTTTTGGGGTCAAAACACTATGAAAGTATAAAAATACACTTTTATAGAAATAAATACATAAAAATAGACTTTTATAGAAAATATACATTTTTGAAGGAAAAATATTACTAACAATACATTTCTAAGAAAAAAATATTACCATAACACACTTTTAAAAGGAAAAATATTCTCGGCAAAATATTTTTGAATACAAAACTAGAAGACATTTTCATTTTTCTAAAATAAAAGAGAAGAAAAACAAAAACATTCATTAAATCTGACTAAATTAACCTTTGCACTATAATCGAACAATAAAAAAATACATTAAAACTCCACCTTTTTGGCATTAAATACACACAGGTTGATTATGGCGTTAAACAAAACTCAAACGGTGGCTCTAAACCATCCTTTAAAGTTTTCAGCCTACTAGTAATGAGATAGCTGTACCCAACAATTTTCAACAATATAACACTCGATTGAAAACCGGTAGCTACTAAATATAGGCGATACTTTAAAATAATTACAAATGAAAAATAAGTCACATTCATGTTTAACGCGAAAAAGAAAAATGAAAAAAATGGGGAGATAGCCAGTTGGAAGATGGAACCTGTTCGAAATAACATACCACCCCGGTTAAAAAGAAATATCACGGCTATGGACAGACCTTCTAGAGGATGTAGCACGGCTGCTAGCACAGTTGAATTTAAGAGGTTATGTAGAGAGTTGTGAAATTCAGATATTCTACGCATGACTAAAATCAGAAGCATTCTCTACTCAGAAAAGATGTAAAACAGATAACCAACACATGTACGCTAAAATAAAGTTCTACCGTTCAAGCATCAGATAGGTTATTAAAGTTACGCAGCTTGACTAAAGAATCGCACTGAATTTTAAAGGTTGATTTTTTTTAATTACAACAAATACATGTTGAAAATGATGAATATTATGAATATTCAGAGTTTAATTTTTTTTTAATCATTTCACCCCGAGCAAGGCAGAAACGCCACTGATGTGCAGGGGGCTACATAAATGTAAAAAGATTAATTAGAAAAGAGTGAGGAGTACAGATAAGTTAGAAAGGAACAATAGAAAGCTGAGAACGCAGGTGCGATGACAGATACATAGGTGGAGAGAAAGGGAAGGTTATACGGGGGTGGGGAGAGAGCTAGAGTACAGTGGTTAGTAGAAGAGTATTGACTTTGCATTTAAATTTCTGGAGGTTGTAGCCGCCAGGAAAGCAAGAATACGGGAGCGAGTTCCACAGGCGGGAAGTGCGAGAGAAGAAGCTGTAGGAGTAGAATTGTCGTCTGTATTTGGCTAACCTGACTGTGAATGGGTGGGACCCAGTTGCCAGTCTGGTTGCACGAGTAAGCACCTGTTGAGGAGGCATCAGTGATTTAAGTTCGTCTGAGCAGAAGCCATGAAAGTATTTATAGAACAGACAAAGGGAGGCCACATTTCGACGGTGAGGAAGTGGCTGCAGTCGAGCCGCCAGATCAGTACCTATCACATTACAGACTCTCCTATGGAGCCTGTCAAGAACACTGAGGAGAACGGCAGGTGCACCTGACCATAAATGGCAGCAGTACTCCATGCACGGACGGATGGTTGACTTGTATATATGCAGGATGGATTCAGGTGTTTCACGATAGTTTGTTACTTACTGTCTTGGTACAGCGAACTATCTTTCCAGCATGAACTGGAACTTATAAATATGCCCTACCCCAGTCTTAACACAACTTTGGAACTAACAGAGGATATGAAAATCATAAAAAGACTTTGAAATAGGTCAACCAAATTTTTTCTTTTGATTACTTGTTTATCTAAATTATGTTTCCATTGGTGTACAAGAACATGAAACACATGAAACTTTTTCCTCAGTGTAAAATCTATCTTACAAAACGGCTTTTTTAAAAACTATTCCCTTTGTTTTCAATGTCATTTCGTCAGTAGATAAAACCGACGTTAAAAATATCTTCAACAAAGAGAAATATTCGTACATTTCGAATATAATTACTGTCAACGTAGTTATTTGGCTAATATGTCAGCTATTTGTCTTAACTCTAAAAACAAAATGCGAACAAGAAGATGAAGAAGAAGTGGTGTGGCTTAAAACAATAAATATTAAAATACCACTATGCTTACTATCCGGAACAAATTACCTATGTTTACATATTTTGGACATGACGTTAAAACAACGTTTGTTTTGATTTCTGTTTTTAATTTTTTTCTCATTGTTTTTATCCATTTACTTTCTTTCGTTGGACTATTTTTCAGTATGTGTGTTCTTTTCTGAGCCAACACGACGCATGCTCACAAAAAAAGCAAAAAAAAAATCTTTTAAAAATAAAGATATACAAACAATAGCAACTACCCAGTGGGTGGCAGCAAATTTGGCTAAGTTACCCAACAACACCCTAATTCCAAGGTTAACAAACACATTTTTCTTTCATGTTTCTCTATTTGTTAGCCATTTCAGGCTCGACTTTCAGATATTTCATTTCGACTCCCACATCGATCTATCCAGCTATTCGGTCATGCTCACGGTAAACACGTAAATTTCCGCTACATGCCTAAAATAAATGTCTACCCATCTCAAGTATATCAACGATGGGAGCCATTTTCTGTGTCCTTTGAATAGTTTCGCCCCATTATCGTGAAAATGTCCAAGCAGCTTCTTTTTTGTTTTACCCCAAAATATTCAGTTTGTAACTTTCTTTTACATTCGACCAAAAATACTATTAGCAGTATTAGACTACATTTTATCTTCAGACATATTAGTAATGATACTTAACAGTAAAAAGGTAAGATATTAGTAACAATACAAGGTCAGTCAGTTAAGTGCCATACGTGAAACACGCTTGGGCCATCATGTCTCGAAAGAGACATGACTGACTGCGCAGAAGATTATCCCGCAGTAGGTTGCCATTGCTCTCTGCGGTAGAATGGTTGCCAGCCAAGGCTATAGAACCCAATATGTCCTGTTATTTAGCCCATAACTGGAAGGAAGAGACGGATTAATACCTTTCCCAAGGGTATTTGCGCGTAAGTGAATTCAACTGGAATTCGAACTCGGCACTCCGATTTCTTGTTCCGAGCCGATATCCACTGGGCCACCAAACACATCCCAATACAAGATACAAAGCTAAAAATATGAGAAATTTATTTAAGATCGAACCCACTACTCAAAAATATTCATGAAACCA
Organism: Ascarosepion bandense; assembly: GCA_037127315.1. Classification (NCBI taxonomy): domain Eukaryota; kingdom Metazoa; phylum Mollusca; class Cephalopoda; order Sepiida; family Sepiidae; genus Ascarosepion; species Ascarosepion bandense. Next base: position 34,529 of record JBBBDQ010030033.1, read on the forward strand.
GATAACTAATCATTGTTTGACGGATAGTTATTCAGTAACCGTAGCTTAGTTTCTGGCTCAAGATTGCCAGAAATGAACACCGATTAAGAACGAATTTACTCTTTTGAAAAAACAAAACCGCGAGAGCAGTGCATGCACACAGATTGAATAATTTTAATATAATGTCTTATCACCTTGAAGGCGATCATGAGACTATAGAGATTGATTTTATTACTCGTTACCGTGAATTGACATCATTTCTTGTGATGTCACCCTCGTATCATTATTATTATTATTATTATTATTATTATTATTATTATTATTATTATTATTATTATTATCTAAATCTAAATCTAAAGTTGTTTTTAAATGGAACTTTGTGTGTGTGTGTGTATCTGTGTGTGTGTATCCGTTACCTATAGACTCCAAAACGGCTGAACCAATTTTCTTGAAAATTTACACAGTTGTACTATAAGCGTCTGCGAGTATTCTTAGCTAGGTTTTGTGTCGAGGTACCCCCAATAAATATCGATAATCGAAAAAATCGGGTTATAGAAGGAATGGTCTGATTTTAATCAAATTTGATACACTCATAGGCAAAGACATAAGAAACGATATTCAGAAGTTTCAAGGTTTCAGTTCTTACAATAGTGCAGAAAATCTTATATCGATACCAGGAAACAAAATGTGACTTAGAGCCATTCATTTTTCTTTCAGTCTATGGTTTCGCTTTAACTGGAAACAACTATTGCTTTTTAGTCTTTCGTGCCAACGTCCAAAGAGTCTGAGATCCAGGACCATGGATTAATTTTAAAGCTTCCATTACACCCGAGCAACGCCGGGCTATACTGCTAGTTAATAATAATAATATTGTAGTTCTGTTTGCATATCAGCACAATTTATCGCTGTTTACATTGGCTATTAAACGACAGCAAGGCTCCTCAAATTTCCAGCATCTCTGACACCAGTACCGACAGAGTCTTAACAGACACAGTTTTTACCGATATTATTAATTCATCAAATATCAACTTGTTTTGACACGCTCGTGCATCTAAGTGCTCCAAGTATTAACGGAATTCTTTCTATATATATTGAAAGAGATTCTGGGCGAGGTGCTGGATTTTCTTCTGTTTTTTCCAATATATTTAGTATGATTTGAACAACTCCTAGACGAGGTTTTGGAAAGGATGGGCACGAGAAGAAAACTGATACTTAACATCAGGAAAAGACAGCTGAAGTTTGAGGGCATTTAATGAGGAAAGAGGGCTTGGAACTCCTGATACTTCCGAGACGGATAGAGAGTAGGAGAGAAAAAGAAAAGCAACGGGGGACATATTTGCTGGACTTAAGCAGATAGATGGGACCACGAGGATTAAGTGGGATAACAGCAGAAGTTTTATTAAGAGCGACAAAAGACAGGGTGGTGTGGAAGGCTATGATCGCCTACAATCTGAAGGGACACGGCAAATAGAAGAAGAAGAATGTGTTCGATGTAAATATCAGAATTTCGATTCTAGACGGTGGCTTTTAGAATATCTAGTGTATGCTTTGTACAAATGATACTTACCAGGTGAATTTCTGACGATTCGTTGGTGAAAGGCCAAGGTTTAACTTTAAACTCAAACAGAGATGTCGATATGAAAAAAGCAATAAGGTTTTATTCTGCCATAAATTTCGGCCCACAGTTTTTTGCTTATTTTTAATTGTTTTTAATTTGGTTATTTGCCCCTAGATCCTCACCGAGACGATATATGACAGAAGGCCACATTTAAAGTGGGAAACACAATTGATTACAGTCGTGCCTACAAAAAAAAATACCCAACCCTCGCAATTGTCGGTTATGCTGGCATCAGAATGACTACAGATTCAATAAATGGCGGTGTGTCGCTTCGTGAAGCTATTCCTTACGATTGGGTACCTTTCACCATTTATCTTCCTTAGTTGCGTCTCTACTCGCAGATTGGGCCACAACTGAGCTGCACTTTGCCCTAAGAATGAAATGCCACCAAAAAAATTATAAAACCTACCCGGAATGTGACAAGTATGTAGAAGCACTGATTTTAATATTTGTTTATACTATTTGCTAACCGAATCTTTTTGCATAGCTCCAAGTGCATGAATGCTGCTACCCAAACCTGTTTGCTTTTATATTTTCTTTAGTCCAGCTTACTCAATTCACCTCTGATGAAGTTTGTAACCTCATCTTTTCTCCACACACACAGAGCTTGATGTTTCAAGTTCTTAATTACTTATTAATTAACTCTTAATTAATTAATATTAATCATTAAGATAATTAATATCATAATTGTTGATAACCTGTTTTATATTGAATTATTTCAGCTCTTCTTTCTGACATAGCAACTTTTATTGCATAAATTGTTTCTTTTAGATTTTGAATCTTTACAGGTACACCTCTTATAGCAAATTTTGCATCGAAAAGACATACCTCTTAACGTTTTGTGAATTATATAATTAATCTTATTTTGTTTTTTTAATCATATCATTCCGAGCAAGGCGGTAACGCCACTGATGTGCAGGGGGCTACATAAGAGTGAATAGATTGGAAAAGAGAAAGCCGGAAACCACAACCTAAACAGGGAACAAGGGATGAGCCTCTACACCTGTTCAATAGACGTGGGTGGAGTGTGAATTGGGTGATAGTTTAGTCCATCTACTCCAATTGAAAAAAATAAACCAAAAAAAAAAAAAAGAAAAGTGAAAAGATTGGAAAAGAAAAATCCGGAAACCACATCCTAAACAGGGAACAAGGGATGAGCCTCTACACCTGTTCAATAGACGTGGGTGGAGTGTGAACCGGGCGATAGTTTAGTCTATGTACTCCGATTATGCATAAAACAAATTTAATAATATAATATTATAACTCTGTTGATTTACTCTGGCATCTTTAAAATGTCCTCTATATATTGTTCAGTTTTAACTCCAACAGAATAATTTGGTTTTCGCTAGACATTTCACTATTCCAGTCTTTATCCTCAACGTTCCTGCTGGGATGAATTATTTATTTCGAGTGTTGCTAATGTTAGTAAAATCATGTGTAGGTTTATCGCACTTTATTCTAAAATGTCTTCATATATAAATCTACTTTTCGCCCGTGCATTGAATACTGCTGCCATATCTTGTTGGGTGCTCCTGCTATCCACCTAGGTGCCCTTGACAAAATCCAACGGAGAATCTGTAATGTGATAGATCCCGACTTAGCAGCTCGAATACAGTCACTTTCTCACCGGCGCAATGTGTCTTCCCTGTGTCTCTTCTGCAAATACTTTCACGGCTTCAGCTCCGATGAACTTAACTCACTGGTGACCCCTATATGTAAATTCACTCGAGCCACAAGATTAGCAACTAGGTTTCACCGTTTTACTGTGAAACCGATAAATTGTAAACGTAAATTCTACTCCTTTAGCTTCTTTTCTCGCACTTCCCACCACCGGTGGGAATTCCCTTATGTTTACTTGCTTCCTCGACAGCTATAAGCTCCAACAATTTAAATGTAAAGTCAATAGTTATTTTCTATCTCACTGACTTGCATCTTCTCTCTCATGCTCCTTTCTCTGTCCACATCACTCTCATCAGTATTCTCATCCTTCTCTTACCCACTTCCTGAGACCCCTTATAACCTGTCACTCTTTCTCATAACTTTCCTCCTATGTAACCCCCTGCAAAACAGTAGCAATAAAATGCCTTGCTTGAGGCGATATGATTATAAAAATATTGTTTGGTAAAGGTTTTTTGACGTTCGTATAATTCAAGCAACATTCTGAATCGTTTTCTTTGTTTATGATGGTTTGTTTCGATTTTTTGACAGATAAGCGATTTGAATTTTAAAAGAACTTAAAATCTTAAACATTCTGCTTTACAAGAATAATTCTTGTTTGTACATAAATCGATAGTTTATATATTCCCTTTCTACAAAATTCCGGAATGATATTATCTGTTATTGTTTTGCGCATAAACGTCTTCTTCTTCTTCTTCTTCTTCTTCTTCTTATTATTATTATTATTATTATTATTATTATTATTATTATTATTATTATTCTTTTATACTTTTCTTATTTTTCTTATTTTTCTGCTTCTTATTGCTATTATTATTTTTCTTTGTCTTCTGCTTCTTATTTTTATTCTTTTCTTCTTCTTCATCATCATCATCATCATCATCATATTATTATTATTATTATTATTATTGTTATTGTTATTGTTATTCTGCTTTTTCTTTTTCTGCATCTATATCATTTTTCGAATTAATGTCTTTTATTTTTGTTCCATTTTTTCTCTTAGTACGTTCGTCATGATTATTTTGAAGGAATTAATCTTCGTTGATTTTTCTTTTATTTCACTAATATATCAATTTATATATCTTCCTCATTCTTCCTTACCTTTCCCTTCCGCCCTCTTTAATGCTTTCTAATGAACATATTTTTCTATCTATTCTTTATCTAAAGGTTTCCTTCTCTTGGTATTTTTAATTTATTTCTTTGTCATCTCTTTTCTTTTCGCCTTTCTTTCCTTTTCTAATTTCATTTCCAGTACCTCACCTTGTTCCAGATTTTAACCGAACATTCAGTGTTTGTCTCTGGAATCTTCTGGCAATGCCTGAAGCGAAGGGGCTGTGGTAAGTGCATTATTCGAAGGCGGCAAACAGTAGGTGACGTACGGAAAGGCATTGAAGCATTAGGAGAGGAGAGTTAGCAGAAGAATTGTTATTCCTCTGACAACTGAGGCGTAGATCGTCTATAAACAGACGTCGGTGCTGAGCAGTGAAATCGAAAGGCGACGCATATCTTGAATGTGTTGCTCCGTCGACACGTTCGGCTTTAAAACAGCCTGTTGGCATTGTCTAATTCAGACTTTGCTCATTAGTTATACTTCATTCCTTCCTTCTTTCTAGAATTTCTTAACACTTCTTACTTCGTTAAATCATATCTTCAACTTAGATTGATTATTCCAGAACAAAGATTTTTTGAATTAGTAGTTATTTTTACTATGATATTTCAATATTTTTCTTTTGGTTTATTCTCGTATTAATACATATTATATATTTATCATAGACAACTGAATAATTTTAACGCCTCCATAACTAATCTTCTCTCCATGAATCATCTGGAAGACACTTCTCCTTCTTCGATCAACATGGCTGATGCTAACTTCAAGTAAAGTGACTGTTAGAAATGTTGGATTTACAACAACTAAAATAAAAGGATTACTTACATTAGACATATCTGACCATTCATCAATTTTGAAACATCTACTTTCCTGTCTATATTCACGATAAAACATAATGATCGACAACACAAATATCCTACACAAAGAAAACAAGAAATGCAAACTACAGATCCTCGAGGAAATATTCATTAAAACACTTAAGCCGTCAATTGATAGAATCAGCTATGAATACTGTAATAAATTTCTAAAATAATTATAAAACAAACAGTTTTCTTTCTGCTTTAATATGTGTTGACTCTGACATTACAACATAACAAAAATTCGAAAGTGGATAATTTTCAGGTTCTAAGGAATGCTAAGCATAATTGTCAACCGTTATATTTGAAGCAAAAAGAGATAGAGTAATTTTAGCAACTCAGTTTTGCAGTTATTTTTTCTTATTACAACTTACACCCACGAAAATGATCTCGGAAGAAGATTGAAAGTACTCAGGAATATTGAAATTGGATAATAAAATCAACTGTAAAAGTTACTACGCATTTCTTACATCTTTCAATTATAGTAAACGAAAGATTATCTGTAAGTACGAACGGATTTTATTAAAAATAAGTAAACATAATTTTTGCAATTTATTTAATCTGACACACACACACACACACACACACACACACACACACACACACACATACACAGAGATATATATATATATATATATATATATATACTACTACCCAAAATTATTAGGTAACCCCAGTTTTTTATAAGAAATGATGTATTTCATACTAATTTAGTATTTATTGCCAAATGAAAATAGAAGGGTTCTTTTGTTAATATTACTTTGCAATGCAAGGAAGTAAAAATGAACTCGTTCGAATCAGCCTAATTTGTCTTCATTCTTTCACTGATGAAACTGCAATATAGGTAATTATTAAATATTTATAAATTCATTTGATGCACATGTTATATGGCAGTATTAACGAAAGAACAATTCTATTTTCATTTAAAATTATTTACTTGGCAATAAATAATAAAAATATTATGAAATGCATAATTTTCTTAAAACACGAGGGTGGCTTAATAATTATGTCTGGTAGTATATATATATATATATATATATATATATATATATATATACAGAGAGAGAGAGAGAGAAAGAGAGAGCTATGCATGTTGTATGTGGACCTTATAAGGCTATTGATAATATCTATAGGAATGTCTTTTAGAAGATTCAAAAGAAAATGGACGTACCAAACAACATGCTGAATATAAGGAAAAATGCCTCAAACTAAATAAAAACAAAGTTTTATCAGCAAAATGTTTATATTATCTCTAAGAGGCTAGATCAAAGTATTTTTTAATTATATTTTTAAAATTTTTAATTATTTTTAACACGCTCGAAATTTTGGTAGAAAATCTTTTTTCTTCTTACGTCAGTGCGTGACCTAAATTGACGCACTGTTTATTAGGTAAAAAAACGTAATATTACGTAATGCACTTTTTTGACCATGAAAGACATTAATTTGGAAATTTTTGCAAAAATCAAATAACGGTTGGATTTTGATGAAAATTTCAGGACTTTTTTTTATAATTAACTGAAACCAATTGTGAAACAATTATTTTTAGAAAATATTCATAAAATTATTTTTTAAAACTAGAAAAGTTTTGTTTCCGATCAATACAATTTCGGTTTGAAATACACCAGGGTATTTTCCTTACTTTAGTTAGTAAATTGAATTTCCTGGTTTTCAATTAAAGCTAGAATTAAAGCTTCAAGAAAACATTTTATTTGTAAAAAATCAATTTAAATTGAGTTATCGAAAATGTTTGGGAGTACTTACACCAATTAGTGACGAACTTGTCAACAGAATCTTCAAGGCACTGGATGGGTTTGTGCAAACTGCGTCATTGTCTATGGAATGACAGAAGCATATCAATTAAGAAAAATGTAGGAGTGTACAGAGCTGTTGTTCTCGCAACCTGACATTACCAGTCTGAGTCCTAGATGCCATACATGGCGCACATTGAGAAACTTGATGTATTTCACAAGCGCTGCTTCTGTACAATGTGCGGTTACCCTCTCTAAGATCATATTTCCAACACAGATCTTTTCACAAAAACTAACATTTTTTATTTACTCACAGTTAAGGTGCTTTGACCACGTTAAAAGATAGTAGAATCCCCAAAATTATGATGTACAGCCATCAGCTTGATTAGACTCGAAACATTTGAAGGCCTCTGCTTCGTTATAAAAATAAACTGAAGTACAATCTCGGAGTAGATAAGATACCAATTGACTCCTTCACATTCTCTTTTTAGATAGAATGAAGTGTTGGTCATCTTGTCATGTCGTGGTATTGAAAATTTTTAACAGAATCGCCTTCAATATATCGATGCACTCTGTTTTGAAACTAAAACTCGATCTTTCATGCCAATTTCTTTATTTGTGGTGACGTTCAAGTGCCGAATTTGTAATCTTTTTTGAAAGTCCAAGGTCCACACACGTTCTAAAATAACCAAAATCGGGTTCTGCAACGGAGGTTTCTGATTCTCAAACGGATGGTTTCAAATGATTCCTCTGCATCTTGTTATGCAAATTCAAGGTAGGTTTGGTGTGGCAAATATGACACAAACATAAAATATCATAATGTATCTACCAAAGGAATTGAAGCCTCATGTATAAAAATCGACAGAAGAGACCAACATATATATATATATATATATATATATATATATATATATATATATATATATATTTTAATTCAGATACTTCAATCCAAGGGAAAAAAGCAGGAAGGTAAATTCCCAAAAATACTCTCTGTATATATATATATATATATATATATATATATATATATATATATATATATATATATATACTACCAGACATAATTATTATTTTATTTTATTTTATTTTATTTTATTATTTATTTTTTAATTTCTTTGCAATCTATTTAAAAAGGAAAAGTAGACTAATTTTTCTCCAGTTTCTGAAAGGTTTTTTCTGTTGCTGAGGTGATGTGTCGTCCCCCGTGGGGATTTTCATATCGAAATGGCCATTCAACATCTTTGAATTAATCCTTTTTTAATATATATATATATATATATATATATATATATATATATATATATATATATATAGTATTGCTTTAGAATTGACAAAAATAACAAATTACGAAAAACGCCTAACTTGAAAACTTTAAACTGAAAAAATGACGTAAATAGATAACAAATAAACTGCTAGAGAGGGGTCCTGTGTATGACAGTGAATTGCATCCGGCAGCAAGGCCTATGACTGGGAGGTTGTGGTGAACATGTAACCATCTCTTAGTTGCTGTTGTTCCCAGGTCTAAACTGGCCTGGAGTGGTAGCACCTGTTAGGGTCCCAGCTATCAAACTGGAGTCAAAACACTACGAAAATTACAAAAAATATACTGTTTTAGAAAGATATACATTTTTGAAGGGAAAATATCACCAACAGTATATTTTTGAAGGAAAAATTATTTCCATCAATACATTTTTGAATATAAACCTAGAAAGAATCTTCAGTGTTCTAAAATAATAATTAATAAAAAATTTTCATCAAAATTTGACTACATCAACCTTATCATTACAACCGAACAAGAAAAATACCTTAAAACGCTTCTTTTTGGCATTAAAAAAACCCACAAAGGTTGATATGCCGTTAAGCAAAATTTAAACTCAAACTCGTTGAGACGACAATGGCCGAAACACGATTTTATATTTTTATATTAATTTGAAGAAAAGCTTCGGAAAGATACGCCAGTTAGTAATGAATTTGAGTAGCCGCTTTTCTTGGAAAAATGTTTGGAGAAAAAAGATTTATAAATTTCAACCTCTAGTAACGTTAGCTCTTCGATCAATGAAGGTAGAATATGATCTGTATACAAACAGCTAATCTTATCGTTACCATATTCTCGTATTGGTCGTGTTTTTTTTAACATTTTTAATTTATTTCAATATATATAATATCTGCTGTATTTTACACTGTTTGACCTTCAGATCGATATTTGCTTGTCTCTTTTGCTTGGATAAAGCACATGCAATGTTAAAATATGTGTTCAAGCTGAAAAAGTGCAGAGTCAGTATTTGCAGCGAAAGAAACTGTATCTTCAGCAGATGCATTTCTTTATCTTTCTCTCAGCTATTGTAGACGACATTAATCTTTCGACGCGCGTTTTTGCAACACATAATCACAGAGTGATTTTCCCGTATCATATATTGAGGTTTACGCTCTCAAGGAAAGGGAAATTATTAAAACTATTTTTCAATATTTGAGGACGTTATAAAATAATTTTCTTGAATCTTATACAGTGAAAGTGGTTTTCTGGTGTAGCAACACAGACAAACCTCCCCAATAATATCAGTTATTTCGGTACCATGCGTGATACACTCTTGGGCGATCATGTCACGAAATAGATTTGAATGACTGAGTAGATGATTATACCGCAATAGGTTGCCATTGCTTTCTGTGGTAGAATGGTTGCCAGCCAAGCCTATAGAACCCAATCAGTCCTGTTATTTGACCCATAACTGGAAGAAAGAGAGGGATTAATACCTTTCCTAAGGGTATTTGCGCGTTAGTGAATGAAAGGAATTCCACTGGAATTCAAACTCGGCTCCCCGATTTCTTGTTCCGAGCCGATATTCACTGTACCACAACACACATCCTGCACTACAACGCACATCAAAGAATATACCGAGGTTTAAATTTAGTGTTGACATCGGGGTATGCTTGAATCCAGTCTACTTCATGCTTCCGTTCATAAAATCACACTTCCTAGGTATGTGACTGTTTGGGGCTGCAGAAGCAACAAAATTATTGTAAGCGCAGTGAAAGTCGTGTTTCCTAAGCAAGGTAGCTAGACTGATACCTGCCCTCTACAGCATTGTTTTGAATTTTCCTTCTTCTAGGCAAGTCAAACATATTTTCTCTTATTTACCCACAGCTGACAGCTGATAGGGAGAAGAGATGGATTCGTATTTTCCCACGAGTGTTAGCGCGAAAGTGAATGCAAAGAACTCGACTGGAATTCAAGCTTGGTCTCCGATTACTCAATCGTTTCCTATTATTTCACTGTTCCTGTTCTGAAATAATTTTGCCTAAACTATACATCTTAGACTAGATTATATAATCTTTTATTAGTAATATCAACAACTGTATTTCTTAATTCGGATGTTATGTGATGGCTCCAGTCTAAAAATGATTATGATTGTTGATTTTCGTGAGTTTAACAAGACACAGTTATTGGCAAGCACAAATAAGCAAGCATCAGCGTTAAATTCATACACGATTTCTGTGAGTATATATGGTCGATCGTATGTCTGTCTTTCACACATAAATACAATAAAATATATGAGTTTGTTCTCGTCTAGTGCGTATTCTTCTTCTTCTATGTGCCCTGTCCCTTCAAGACGTAGGCGATCATGGTTCTCCACGTCTCCCTATCCCTTGTGGCTCTTAGTATGTTTTCTCCTGTTACTCCTGGCAACCCCAGTTCCGTCATCAACCTGATCAGGCCATGCAAATATGTTATCCGCTGCCTTCCTCTGTCTCTCTTTCCTTCTATCTGGCCAGTCATTATCAGGTTCTCCAAGCTCTCCTTCCTCATTGCCTGTCCCAGAGTGCGTATAATTTAGATTAAAACAAAATGTTTCGTTCAATTCACCCCAAGAAAAGCGATAACGCCACTGATAAGCAAGGGCTTACTAGAGTTGAATGAGAAGGAAAAAAACCTTAGAAGGAACCGTAAACCCAATGACATAGGCAATAGCAGATGATTGAAAACAAATTTAGAAAACACAAGGTGACAGCAACGGCTTGAAAGGCAATGGCCTACAAAAATATGATTGACGTCAATTGAGCGGCAGCTCGAAGGGGCAAGGATGCTTGGGAATTTTATGTTATAAATGTTTGCGGTTTTGTGACCGAAGAAATGAGAACGCGCACACACACACACACACACACACACACACACACACACACACACACACACACACTCTGACATGAGAGAGAACTTTTGCTGGTTATCGACTCCCGTCGGCTACCTCGTATGTGTGCGATATCTTTCTGTCTGCCCATTACTCTACACCAGCTCCTGGGTATAACGGTAAACTGCATCCGGCAGCAAGGTCTCTAATTGAGAGGTTATGAGGAGCAGAGAATCACCTTTTAATTGCTGTTGTTCCCAGATCCGCCTTGACCCGGGGTGATAACACCCGTTAGGGTCCCAGGCAAATAGTTAACCCACAAACTCGAGTCAAAACATTATGAAAGCATAAATGTAGACTTTTATAGAAATATATACATACAAAATGACTTTTATGGAAAAATATGTATTTTTGAAGGAAAAACATTTTTACCATAACAGATTTTTAAGAAAAAATTGCCATATGTTTTAGAAGGAAAAATTATTAGTCGCAATACATTTTTAATACAAAACTGGAAGACATCTTCAATGTTCGAAAATAAAATAAAAAAGTTCAACAAAATCTAACTAAATCAAACTTCTCATAATTGAAAATAACCCCCCATAAAACCCTATTTTTTACATTAAATAACCCACAGAGGTGTTGATATGCCGTTAAACAAAACTCAAACTGAAACTCAAACTCTACACCAGTGTCACTGTCGTTGGTGACAAGGCGATCTTTACTATACAACACATGTGGTCAGGGAACCAGAGATAAAAAGCTCGTCAGTTGCCATGAAAATACTTGGAGAAATAACACAAGAAAATCACATCACGTAGGTGAAAAAGTAACTGAAGGAGAATTACTTATTCAGAGTCGATTATATTGCAGATCGTTCTTTAGATTGTCAAGAACCTGAAGATGAACATCTGGTGCACCCGACCAGATATGGCAACAGTATTCAATGCACGGACGAATTGTAGATTTATAAATATACAAAATGGATTTTGACGAGAAAAACTTCTTGGACCGACACAGTAACCCAACCTTCCGTAGATGCAGCTACGGATTCGATGTAATCAGAGACCATTTGAGAGAGTAAAGCCAAGTAGGTGAAGTGTGTTGCTCTCTTGGAGACTAGCGTGATCCATTTTGTTGTTTGATCTCCCCTTTTTGTATATAATAATGGACTCGACTGAGTATACATATAATTCTGTCATAGAGAGAGAGAGAGAGAGAGAGAGTTTTCGTAGAGATCTGTTACAATTATCGGTGAGTACTGGAACTGATACGTAAGTTACCAAAAGACACCGAAATTACCCACAGACTACCGCATCAGAAGTCAGACTAGCTCTGAGCTCCACTCAGCTAGAATAATATACACAGATATACTATTTCCAACGACTTCACTTCAAGACTTGTAAATATTTATTTCTTACTAATAGTATATCTGGATTTACTAATCTGCGTTCAAGTTTGTATCTGTTTTGTTGTTCATTATTTTGTGCGGTTCCTAACCCGGAATCCACAACACATTCTGATGATAGTCAGGAAATATTTATTGCAGGGGTGAATGTGCTAAATTGTCTCTGACGCGAAAACTTCCTGGCCCGACACAGTGACCCAAACTTCCAATTAGTAGATGCGGCTATGGATTCGATGTAGTTAATCCATTTGAAATTATTTGTGAAAATAAGGCCGAGGTGGTGAAGTGGGCTGCTATCTAGGAAACTAGCGTGATCCATTCTGATGGTAGTCAGGAAAGTTTCGCTATGGTGGTTAACAGAGAGCAGCTTCGTTTTGGAGCTATTAAAGTTTACGAGCTATTTCCTACCCCATTCAATCAAAGATTAACAGATAACGATTTCGAATTAGCTATTGTAACAGATTAAGTGTTAAGTTAGTAATACATATTTGAACCATTAATTACATCCACCTTATGTTTTTAAAGCATTAGGAATTTTAGAAGCTTAAATATTTTTTCAGACTACATTCATTAATAAATATCACAAAAGAATTTTTTTTTTTACAATTAACCACTTATAACGTGGTTTCATAATAAGTGAGTTAGCAATTTTTGATTTGAAAACGACCTGCAAATCAGTGTGTTTTTAATCGGTAGCATGGCTACACGTTTTTGAGAATGCCTCTCTTTTCAGTTGCATTTGTGTTTTCTTGAATTGCAGTCCAAACCGACCGTATTTTAGATTGTAACTATGCTGGGCAGAACTTAGTAAACGTTGAAGTATGTGCTTTTTAAGGCCTACATCGGATTTTCATTTCAATTATCCTTCTACTTATCTGTGCACACTTCTGTGTAATGTAATCTTTAGCAAGCTTGCCTTGCTACAACAATTATCGAATAGCCACTGAATAGCCACTTCAATCTTCACTGGTTACTCAAACTTTTAGGCTTGTGTCACATTTAAACTACGCTTTGAAAAAAAATTCACTTACAACTGAGTAATATGATCAATCCTCGCCGGGTGTATCATGCTTTCGACCTTGTGTCGCATCTAAGATCCGCTTGAAAAATCATTAGATTATCAACTAGTTGTAACTCTCTGGGAGCTCCACGCTTTCGGTATTGTCCAACATTCACACTTAAAAATGATTTGGACACGTCAATTCGGTGTAATGTTTAGCATGCTTGTCTTGTTAGATCACTTACGACTTGACAATGCGTTCAATCCTCGGTAGTGGCACTGTATTTTGGTTTACCTTGGCTCACATCGAAGCTTGATTTTGTAATTCAATAATTTTTTCCTAGTCTGGTTTCTCGTCATGGCTATAAAGTCCAGGCTGACTTACTAACTTTTGTTTAATCATTTCACACCCAGCAAGGCATTCCACTGCCACTATTGCGCAGGGGCTTACATAGGGGAAGGTGATGAGAAAGAGTGGTTAGTTATAGGAAAGGTCGGAAGGAGGGTGAGGATACCGAGGATGGGGGTTGGGTAAGTGGGTAGAAAGTTTGAGAGAATGGATGCGAATTAGTGTGACAGGAGATGTCTATTGACCTTACATTTAAATTCGTGGAGATTGTAGCTTTCGGGGAAGCAAGTATATGGAAGAGAATTCCACAGGGAGGAAGTGTGAGTAAAGAAACTGTTAGAGTAGAAATTGCGGTTACATTTTATCTGTTTCACTGTAAAAGAGTGGGACCTAGTTGCTAATCTAGTATCTCGTGCAAATTCATACCTAAGATGCACCAGTGATCTAAGTTCATCGGAGTAGAAGCCGTGAAAGTATTTATGGAAGAGGCACAGGAAAGCCACATCACGCCGGTGAGAGAGTGATTGCAGTCGGGCTGCTTTAGCCAAATCTGAGAAGAGAAGGGATGAATTCATATATGCCATGAATATTCGAGCGTAAATATATGTAATGAACTAAACCGGTGGATTACTCGTTGCGTTCTGTGACCTGTTACACCTCGTGCACAGCTGAACTTAGTTTCCATAAGGCGCAATAAACTTTGTTCTGGAGGTTGGATAAGTGATGTAAACATCGCTAGGCTATATAGACATTATTCTTACACAAGAGTTCAGTTCTAGGATGGGCTGACTAATTCTCTAAGATAAAAATAACTTGGCAGTCTTCGGCTAGACTTACAGATATAAAGTGTGCTCGAGATATTTTTTCAGATAAAGACGGCTATCGATTAACTTGAAAATTCTTAGGGGTCAGACAGCAGCACTCCTCGGTCTGAAGGCCAGCATGAGGTTTTAGTATCTTTTCTTCCTCTCTCAGCTTCTATTTTCGGTAAGACTTTGAAAGATATCTGCAGGGACATCTCCCTCAATAACGCTGGTTTCAAGAGCTAGGATAATTTTAGGTCTTACCTGATTAATACGAATATGGGCACATCATATTAAAAACTGGGAATATCGGTAGGCGAGGACTACATAGTTATTGTATTTTACATTGATACAAGAAGCAGCCGTTGTTGAACATGTACAATGAAAATTAATCTTCCGATTTGTTGTATAATATACAAATTCAACGGTGGCTGCCGTATATATTGATGTATAAGTCGATATATATATATATATATATATATATATATATATATATATATATATATACTGCAACGTCTGAATTATTTTTAAAAAAAGATTAGTTTCCATATAGCATGTGCTTAATGCTTCTGAACATATACTATAATACTTTGTGTATAATTTATATATGAGATACTTTATACTGCTCGTCAATTTTGTTGATTCGTTTGGATAATACGACAGTATAATGTAAATCAAGCAATTAAAATTAAAAGTGATTTTACCATTTCACGCTGTACAATAATCATTTACCGTCTATTCCAGTACATCTTATTAATATATTTTTAGAATATGTGATGGAGGAATAATGCCAATAAATGTAACAAATATAATAAATATAAATAAATAAAGGATGTTCATTGTGGTGCACTGGATATCGGCTCGGAACAAAAAATCGAGGAACCGAGTTCGAATTCCAGTTGTATTCACTTACATTCAAATTTTCTTGAGTAAAGCATTAATCCGTCTATGTATTAAACAGAAGGACAGATTGGGATCTGTCTATATTTCTGAGATGAAGTGGTATTTGCAGTATTTACATTATTCGGACTATTCTCATCTTTGTTGCAATTTGTATGACGTCTCGGCCGTTGTACGCTCCGGCCTTCTTCAGGTGCTTGGAATTTCGAACCTAACCCTTTATTACAATGACTGGGGTATATGACGAAGATAACTCATGACTTCCAGAAGAGGCACTAAGCAAGAAATAGATTTTATATAGCCCTGTGATTGTAATAAAGGGTTCGGTTCGAACTTCCTAGCACCTGAAGAAGGCCGGAGCGTACAACGGCCGAAACGTCGTACAAATGGCAACAAAGATGAGGAAAACAGTCTGAATAATGTAAATACTGTAGATTGGGATCTGTAACCATGGTTGACATCAAGTCTTCCGCAGAAAATAATGGCAACCTACTGCTAAAAATACTGCTCATTCAGTCATGTCCCTTTTCGAGACATGATCGCCAAAGCGTATATCACATATGGCACTGACTGATCAAAACAGAAGAAAAACTAAGGTATGCAAATGAAATATATAAGGTATACACATATGCAAGACAAAATGGGTGCCGTTGGAAAAGTATTACCCCAGCGATGTAAACGTGTGCAAACAATGATGAACCCAAATTGAATAATGGATAAAAAAAACCTTGTAAATGTTTCATTAATACATGTCATTTCAAGATTTTAAGTGGCAACCATAATGACAGAAATAAAGAATCTAGGCTAAAACTGCAACGTTGAGATTAAGTCAAAGTACTGTGGCACGGAACGAGAAACCGGGGAGCCGGGTTCGAATTCCAGTTGAATCCATTGTATTCACTTACGCGCAAATACCCTTGGGAAAGGTATTAATCCGTCTCTTCCTTCCAGTTATGGGTTAAATAGCAGGAGAGATTGGGTTCTATAACCTTGGTCGGCAACCAGTCTACCGCAGAAAGCAATGGCAACCTACTGCGGGATAATCTTCTGCCCAGTCAGTCATGTCTCTTTCGAGACGTGATCGCCCAAGCGTGTATCACGTATGGCACTTAACTGACTGACTGTGGCACTCTTTGCCTACCAGGTATGTTATGGTCACCGAAATTGTAGAAATGTTAACATCTAAAGACAAATTTATAGTACAGCCAATTACCAAAAATGTATGATGTTTTAACATCTTTTAAAATCTTCTGTTTCTAATTCGACCCCAACTTTTTGTATAACAAAAACTGGTCATAGAGATATGCACTATACATGAGTCTAAACGGGATGTTTTTTCATATAAAAATTGATCCTTTGTTATTTACCCTCTTCATCGGGTATCAAATCTGCAATCACTGGTGCCCCCTAGGCGTGAATTTGCACGAGATACTAGATTAGCAACTAGGTCCCACCCTTTTACAGTGAAACCGATGAAATGTATCCGCAATTTCTACTCCAACAGCTTCTTTTCTCGCACTTCCCACCTGTGGAATTCCCTTCCGCATGCTTGCTTCCCCGACTGCTACAACCTCCAGGAGTTTAAATGTAATGTCCATAGACACCTCCTAACACACTAACTCGCACCCATTCTCTCCAACACTCTTCCTATGTACCTCCTTACTCGTCTATCACCCTCCTTCTGACATTTCCCATACCCAATCGCTCTATATAACCCTCTGCGCTATAGTGGCAGTAGAATGCCTTGCTTGGGGTGATATGATTAAAAAAAAATTCAACGATATTCCTCTCTTCAAAATGTCAGGAATATAAACTTCTGCTCCGTCGACGAAAATAATCTGCAACCCATGATGACACTGTTTTTCTCACATGCATTACATACCATAAATAGCTATCCATTCAGCAAAACAACGCTCAAAACAAAAGTTCAGGAAAATGACTAAATATAAATTTCAAACTCAATGACTTTCTTTTTCCAACTTATAAAATCGACAGACATGAAGTCGTATATATAAAATGTACAAATATAGTTTTCTTTCCACTTTTCTCCGGTGACTTGAGGTGGAGTGGGTTTGGGCTGGTCGGAGCACACACGCATTGAGACCGCCAGCCTGAAAGCTGACTAGCCCTTCTGTCTAGAAACTGCTAGATCCAACTCTCTAAACTGACACACTGTGACAGCTGACGTCACTTAAATAATTGTACCGTTTTTTACCACCTGGCACATTACATTTCCAGTGCACTCCGTAACATCTCGGGCGCTAAACCCCCTTGAGCCTGATTCGTCAAAACAAACTCCGCCAGCCATCTGCGTTATACACCCTCAGTGACATATCGCTGCGTGTGAAATATACATCTTTGCAAAATTTCGAACCGACCATTTATAATTTGGTAAAATCTTACCGTTTTCAGTGACAATCATGAAAGACTTTTAGTAAAAAATTCCGCACTGACCCAACGAACATACAACATTTTATTGGTAAAAATTATGCTTCTTTTCTTTGTCGTATTAACAACTTTTTCTTTCTTCTCTTTATTTTCTTCACTCAATCTCTCATAAATTACTTGGCCTTTATTATTTATTCAAATTAATTTAATTTCGTCAGTTATTCATCGTCTCGTACATTTAGAAATTCCGTCATTCAACTAATCATAACACATATTCGCTTATTATTACTTATTTTTGCTTTCATTATTTGTTTCATTTATATTATATTATTTAATAGGAATATATTCGTCTATTGCCAGGTTTATGCACTTTCCCGGTCTTTTTAACAAGAGTATAAGTTTATCCCTTGTTTCCTGTTTAGGATTAGGTATCCGTTCTATTTAACATGTTCTCATTCTTTTTCAGTTCAGATAGCTTTTTGCGTTTCAGTGGCATTAGTGTCTTACTTAGCGTGAATTTATTTTTTAAAAATTTTCACTCACCTTATCACGAAAACGTTACGTTACATTTCAGCATTACTAGATTTCTTTCAGTTATTCATTGTCTCGTTCATAAGATGATTCTGCTGAGCGCGATTATCTCATTTTTAACAGGAGGCAATAACAAAACATAAAATGACGGCCGGTGGGCGACATCAAATTGGGTTCCTAGAAGAAACCGTGGTTCAAAAGCTTGCGGCGCGGGTGTTTTTTTACAAAAACAAAACATGTGGCTCCAAAAGCGAATATAGAAAACGCCATAGATCTGATTGTTTTCCTTTTGGGAAATATTTAATGGAAGACTACCACCTCGATTATTCTATTGTTTTATCTATATGTGTTGTAGTTTCTTTGTGTGGAAAAAATTAATGGCAAACATACATACATCTGTATATAATTTCTTGTATGATATAGCCTTAGGAAAATATATATGAGCACAATTCATTAATTTATTTCAGTTATCCGTGTCCTTCCTTCCGTTGTGTTAATGTGTTAATCAATCATGGATACACACAGGTCTCTGATGGGCAGCTGGAAACTGGAAATTTTCTCTCTTTCCTTTTATGCTTTTGCTAATCTTATCAGAAAATGTGTTATGATTTTGGATTATTCCTAAAATTATTCTTTAAGTTATAATAATTTTTTTATTCGCCGCATCACATTTGCTATGATTTTTCTCATTGTCACATTATTACTTAAGTTAGTCCATAAGGATCTCTTCATTCATTACATCATAACATTTGCTATCTTCTTTGCTTATTCATAGCGGAGCCCATGGAATTTTCACGGAAGGATAATTTTAGTTTGTCATACAACAAATGATAATAACATCTTCAAACAAATAGGTACTGGATAATAAAATAACGATAACACAGAGTGTAATATTTTTAAAATATCTATAAAGTAATGTCTATAGAAGCTTCTTTACTGTAATCTTATATTATATTAAGCGGCGTATGCACAGACCATGACCAAAATATTGTCCGCTATTTTGTAAGAGATTTTGAAAGAGAAAAAAATTATTACTGAAAAAATCATGGCTCCTGTGTCCATTGTAAACCGAAAAGACCAGCAGAGTAATGGCCAAAGGTGTAGAACCAGAAATTTCGTTATTAGGTCGCGGGATACGAAAACAAACCTACCTATTTTTACTATATACCTATTTTTACTATATTGTATAGTACATACACATATACACGCACAACTACTGCTACAACCACCAGTTTAAGCTGCTACTGCTGTTATAATGCTATAGGCTCTCTCCTCCTACTCTCTCACTTTTTACTACCCTTCCGTTTGGCAAAGGTGAGAGAAAGAACGAGGAGCGTAGCGTTTATAAAAAGATAAAGGGGAAGGAATAGCTCGTGTAGAGAGTAAATGTGTTATCTTTCTTCAGTGGCGTAACGGACGGAGGAACTAAGTTACAAAGTAACTAATTAACTTAGGAAGAAACATTCAGAATTATGTTTTCGGATTCTCTTTCATATAATAATTTGCTTTTTATTCATATCTCATAATCATTCTTCATTTTATATACATATATTTTTATTAAATATTTCATTTGCTTAATCTATTCTTAATATTGATTATATTTTGTATAATAATCACTGAGCGTTTTTTTTAATTTCCTACAACAAAGTATTTTTTATTTTATTTGCGCTTGTTTGTTTTACTCGAAAATATATCATTTAATTATAGGTGATACATACCTGAGAGATCATGTCTTGAAAGAGACATAACTGACTGGGTAAAATGTATTTTCGTAGTAGGTTGCCATAACTTTCTGCGGTAGGCTAGTTGCTAACCAAAGCTGTAGAACCCAATCTGTTCTGCTATTTAACCCATAGCTGGAGAGAGAAGCACATTAATACCTTTCCTAAGGGTATTTGGGAGTAAGTGAACAGAACAAATTTAACTAGAGTTCAAACTCAGCTCTCCCGATTTCTCTTTCCGAGCCGATATCTATTTTACCACAACGCAAAATTATGTGCTTCTTTTAAATAATATAACATTCAAGACTTCATTCAGTGAGCCAGTCAGTCAATAGTTTTATTTAATAGTATGTCCATTACATAAATGGCTCGGTTGTTTTTCTTTGTTACTCCATTGTTCGATAAGGCATTCCGTTTCTAATATTTCTTTCTTAAAATCGATTATTGTAATTACGCCCTTTTCTTAGAGGAGACATGAATGCAGGTTTATCGTCATCGATAGAAAACATTATTTCGATTTAAAAGAATAACAAGCATTTAACAGTAAATTCATGAGGCATTACACTTTAAAAAATGACCCAGACAATGATGTGTTACAATATTTCTGACTGAAAAGGACCACACTATCGTATCATTACCTTACCGAAACGACGTCAATTCAATTTCAAAACGATAACTTCCATTTGCTGTATAATATAAAAATCATTTCTTCGCCTTCAGTAAGATAAATTATTGAAATAATTATCTGTTAGCGACCTGGAATGAGAAATACTTTTCCTTTAATAGAAACAAAATAATACAAAAAGAAAAAAGAAAAAGCACGATTTTTATGAATCTATCTTTTCTATCCTAACCCATAAATTAATAACTGTTACATCACACTGAAATAACGGTTCTCGGACGATAACAAAATTAAATGTCGAAATTGGTGGGTACCTAGATGGGTGAACTCTTGCAAATACAAAAGACTGTACAAGGGACTTTAATGTGTCGCTATTATAATGAATATTGACTCGGAATAGTTAATAGGGGAGCAAAGTTCCAATTCGTATAACGGTTCTCGGACGATAACAGAAGTTAAATGTCGAAATTAGTGGGTACCTAGATGAGTGACCTCCTGCAAATACAAGGAAATGTACACGAGACTGTACAAGGGACTTCACAAGGGACTTTAATGTGTCGTTATTATAATGAATAATTACTCGGAATAGTTAATAGGGGAGCAAAGTTCCAATTCGTATAACGGTTCTCGGAGGATAAAGTAAGTTAAATGTCGAAATTGGTGGGTACGTAGATGTGTGACCTCTTGCGAATACAAAGGACTGTACACGGGACTGTACAAGTGAGTTGAATGTATCGTTATTATAATAGATATTGACTCGGAATAGTTAATTAGTGAGCAATGTTCTAATTCCTATTCCGTTCGTTCTATTGACTTACGCTTTTATTAGAAATGCTCACAATCTAAAAATACAAAATTTGACTCTCAATAATATGCAAAATATTAATTATAATAAGAAAACGAATCAACTAAACCATAAGATGTTGGTTAAAGAACAAAGTTGAGTAGATTTTACATGAAACCATTTAAGAAAGAAAACTCTGAATGTCTAAAACCAGTCTAAAGCGTGATCGGATGTGCCACACTGTGTTGTCCTACACACAGCACATCTGCTACAGCCTTAGAGATCATGGTCTACCTACTATGTGGATGTGCGTTCTGGTGTAGTGTATATCGGCTCGGAACGAGAAATCGGAGAGCCGATTTCGAATTCCTGTTGATAATGCATTCACATACGCGCAAATACCATTCAAAAAAGTACCAATCAGTGTCTTTCCTCCATCTATAGGTTAAATAACTGAATGGATTGGATTCTATAGTTTTGGTCGGCAACCAGTCTACCGCAGAGCAAAATGGCAAACTACTGCGGAAAAATATCCTGCTCAGTCAGTCATGTCTCTTTCGAGACATGATCGCCAAAGCGTGTATCACGTATGGCACTTAACTGACTCGTGTTACTGATAGAGATTGGTAGGTCTTTATACGCATTTTAATAAGATCTAATAGAGCTATAACTGTAGGTTGGATTACTTTCTGCGATAGATTGACTGCCAATTAAGGCTAAGTACCCAATCTGTCTTGCTATTTAACCCATAGCTGTAGGTAAAAGAGATAGATTAATGCCTTTCTCAAAAGTATTTGTGAGTAAGGAAATGAAATGAATTCGACTGGAATTCGAACTCGGCTCTCCGATTTCCCATTCCGATACCTATTACCCCACAACCAACGCCAACGCCACTATTTTAGTGAATCCGCTCAGCACAGACTGATCTTGAACTTATTACGTTCTTGCTCCCTTCCGTTGTTTATGGCAGTACTTGGAAGGAACGTGTGTAGAGTGTGACCTCTCTCCACACTACAGCGTTTCTATTAGTAACCAAGGCTTGTGCAGCATTTTTGGGCCAAGAACATCATTCCCTAGGCCCAAGAACATCTATATTCCCCAGATCTTGATCTTTTGAGATTTTTTTCCTCAACAAAAATTAAATCTCAATTAAAAGTAATAAGATTTCAAGATGTTGTTGTAGGTGGCTGACACCCTGCAGCACTTTGAATGATGAAAGGACCCATGGTCTGAAATCGTCTATTTAAAAAAGAATAGTAGCATTCGAGGCGTAAAATTCGAGTGTCATTCGAGTAATATTCTGACTGATTACTTCGGCGATAATTGCGATCAACCCCCACTTCTCTGTGTTGTAAGTTCTGTCTTGTCTCTTACTGTAACATTTTTACTGTTCTGTGTATAACAGTTTGGCACCGGACATTGTGCTGAACATTACCGCACTACAGTTTGTGTATCGTATCCACCTCAGTGATATAACAGACTTTGAGTCATTGCAAGAAAATATGACAAGGCAGTTGCTGGCTATTACAAAAATGTGTTTTAGGAAGGCTTCTATCAATGAAAACAAAGCTGAAAAATGTGCGAGGCTTCAGAAATGATGCACTTAGAAAAAGATTAAAATAGATTTAGTACGTGATGTAACTTCCATTTTGTCTACCGCAGAAAGTAATGGCAACATACTGATGGAAAATCTTCTACCCATTCAGTCATGTCCTTTTTGTAAAATTATCGCATAATTCAATTGGAGTAGATAGACTAAACTATCGCCCGGTTCATACTCCACCCACGTCTATTGAACAGGTGAAGAGGCTCATCCTTTGTTCCCTGTTTGGGCTGTGGTTTCCGGCTTTCTCTTTTCCATTCTTTTTACCCTTACGTAGCCCCTTGCGCATCAGTGGCGTTATCGCCTTGCTTGGGGTGATATAATAAAAAAAAAAGCGTGTTTCACTTATGGCACATAACTGACTTACTGCCCAATACGGGATTCGCGACGTGACTCTGTAGGTAGCCGGAGAAGAAGTCTAAAGAGACTACTAGAAGTTTTCGCACGGATGGAGTGCATGCAAAGAAAGAAGAAATATTTTAGAATTCTCCCCTTTTGACGGTTTAATGGAGGCATTAGTATATCCGTGATACGCTAAAACATTACAAGTCGGAATTTTCCACTGTCGACGGTTCAGTTGAGGCATTAGTATATACGTAATATGCTAAAACATTAACAAGGCAGAAGGAAGAACTGGAATGACGCAACGATATGAAATCCAAAAATTAGTAAAACAAATGAATATTTTAAACTCGTGCCTATGCATTCAAACTATGCTAAAATATTTCGTGCACACACACACACACACACACACACATTATATATATATATATATATATATATATATATATATATATATATATATATATATATATATATGCCCTATTATGGTTATATCACGTTGAATACACCGGTTCCCGCTCGATCACCGAAGTCACTTTTTCTAACTTATTTTATAACAATTCATTAATATTTACATTTTTGACATTGCTTGATTTTGTTGTTTCAAGTTTGTAATTGTCATTTTGGACTCTATCTGTTGCTGACAACCAAACAACCTTAATTCAATAAAATGCACTAAACTCTACAGCATTCCGAGTATCACTCAAAATGCTTACATGGGTCATATTGTTATATTATTTAGTTAATTCAGATTGTACTATCACATTCTGCTTACGGCCATATCACGTTGAATACACCGGTTCCCGCTCGACCACCGAAGTTAAGCAACGTTGAACCTGATCAGTACTTAGATGGGTGACCGCTTGGGAATACCAGGTGCTGTAATCCTTTATGGACAGATGTGCGTTGTGGTGCTGTTGATGACGGCTTGGAAAGGGAAATGGATGAGCCGAGTTCCAATTCCAGTCAAGCACTCTGCATTCACTTACGCATTAGTACCCTTGGGAAAGGTATTATTCCGTCCCTTCCCTCGAGTTATGGGTTAAATAACTGAGGTCTGCTGTTCATGCGATCTTTGGCGGACTCCTGCACCGATTGTTTGTTATCAGCAGTTACAAAAATTGTGTATGGTGCTACAATCCTTAACCACTCTAAACAATTTTTTGTGTGGCAGTCTGAGTTAGACGCTCATACGTCGAAATCGACGGGAGTGTCCATAATAATAAAAAACAAATAGTTCACTCAAACACACACACACATACACACACACACACACACACAAACAAACAAATTGTACACAGAAACATGTAGTCAAATATAAGGGAGCAAGAAGCATATTGACAAAAAACAACAATTATTTAGATAATCTCATTGAACCCCCACTAAAAGTGATTTAGTGAAATACTGTGCTGAATAGTTTCCTTTTAGAATGAATCTTAGTAACGTCATTTTCCGTGGAAAACTATACAGCAAGTAAGCACTGCCACAACGGGCTAACACTTGACTGTTAAGCACCATTTTGCATCTAAGTAAGTTATAACTGTTACAGGTGATATAACTGCTCCTTTTACCTGACGGTAATTAAGGAATGACAGTTTCGACGTTCATTCCATTTACTAAAATTCACAGTATTCGATAACGGTTTTTCAGACTAATTACTGTGACGATAAAAGTCAATCTGGAACAGAGATCTGTTCTTCAGACAGAACACCCCTTTCTGTACTAAAACGTGTTGTAACAAGAGTATAATTGGATGTCTAGACTTAGTGAGATGATCACCATTTTTAACGCCATAGTTGAGTTACAACTTTTCTAAAAAAGAACAAGTTATAAATTATCGTCACGAGCAATAATGTAAATCCACGCGACATAATCTGAGAGCACTTTTATATAGCCTAACTAAAAATGACGTAAATTTAATTGAAAAGGAGGCCATGTTAACCTTAAATAAAATAAATCACACACAGATTCGTCACAGTTACACATCAATCTTTCGGCCTTTTTTGACAATAAAAAGTGTGTGACATAGAAAACTATAAAAAGTTGCAAGCAGCTAAATGACTGACAATTCTTTCTCCAATAAACATCTACTCTCTTTGTAATTAGAGGTGCTCTCAGATATAAGCAGCTAGGATCTGAGAATGTAAATATATTTAGCACCTTATAACATTATAAATTTGACATTTCTTGTGCGCATAAAGAGGAAAGACTGCTTAAAAAATGGATTTTTTTTAATCATTTCACCCCGAGCAAGGCGGAAACGCCACTGATGTGCAGGGGGCTACATAAATGTAAAAAGATTAATTAGAAAAGAGTGAGGAGTACAAACTAGTTAGAAAGGAACAATAGAAAGCTGAGAAAGCAGGTGCGATGACAGATACATAGGTGGAGAGAAAGGGAAGGTTATACAGAGGTGGGGAGAGAGCTAGAGTCCAGTGGTTAGTAGATGAGTATTGACTTTGCATTTAAATTTCTGGAGGTTGTAGCCGTCAGGAAAGCAAGAATACGGGAGCGAGTTCCACAGGCGGGAAGTGCGAGAGAAGAAGCTGCAGGAGTAGAATTGTCGTCTGCATTTGGATAACCTGACTGTGAATGGGTGGGGCCCAGTTGCCATTCTGGTTGCACGAGTAAACACCTATTGAGGAGGCATCAGTGACTTAAGCTCGTCCGAGCAGAAGCCATGAAAGTATTTATAGAACAGACAAAGGGAGGCCACATTTCGACGATGGGGAAGTGGCTGCAGTCGAGCCGCCAGATCAGTACCTATCACATTACAGACTCTCCTTTGGATACTCACAAAACAATCTGAAGGCAATTGGGACAAAAGAAAAAACATTGTCTACCTAGGGAGTTTAAGTAAATACATGGTACAGCAATGTTTAGGAAAAATTAAAGAGAGCCAACATTTATTAAGAGCGACAAAAACAGATAATTGCGGGGAGTCATGAAGCCAAAATGACACGGTACGCAGACCAAAAACATGATGACAAGACGTAAATGATGCTGTATTTTGCATATGAGTGTTTGAAAAAATATACATAAACAGTATAGCCTCTCATGGAAGGATAAATAAAAAAGAAAAAGTGAAGGTAACGAGAGACGATATGTCATCTCAGTAGCATTTTACGATGAAAATAATAAAGCAATAGATATTCAGTGTAATGGAACATACCAGAAAATTAAGGCAGATGTTTCCTTAAAAACTATCCATGTTTTGCTTGCATTTTCTGTGCAAGTAAAAAATACCCTGTACACCGCATCAGTAAAAGAAATAGTC
This sequence comes from Ascarosepion bandense, assembly GCA_037127315.1. Taxonomy (NCBI): domain Eukaryota; kingdom Metazoa; phylum Mollusca; class Cephalopoda; order Sepiida; family Sepiidae; genus Ascarosepion; species Ascarosepion bandense. The sequence continues at coordinate 61,365 of JBBBDQ010030033.1, forward strand.
TGTACACTGCACTAGTAAAAGAAATACCCTGTGCACAGCATTAGTAAAAGGAATACCTTGTACATGACATCAATAAAAGAAATACCTTGTACATGACATCAATAAAAGAAATACCTTGTACATGACATCAATAAAAGAAATACTCTGTACACTGCACTAGTAAAAGAAATACCCTGTACACAGCATTAGTAAAAGAAATACCTTGTACATGACACAATAAAAGAAATACTCTGTACACTGCACTAGTAAAAGAAATACCCTGTACACAGCATTAGTAAAAGAAATACCTTGTACATGACATCAATAAAAGAAATACTCTGTACACTGCACTAGTAAAAGAAATACCCTGTACACAGCATTAGTAAAAGAAATACCTTGTACATGACATCAATAAAAGAAATACTCTGTACACTGCACTAGTAAAAGAAATACCCTGTACACAGCATTAGTAAAAGAAATACCTTGTACATGACATCAATAAAAGAAATACTCTGTACACTGCACTAGTAAAAGAAATACCCTGTACACAGCATTAGTAAAAGAAATACCTTGTACATGATATCAATAAAAGAAATAGTCTGTGCACTGCACTAGTAAAAGAAATACCCTGTACACAGCATCAGTAAAAGAAATACCTTGTACACAGCATCAGTAAAATAAATACCCTGTACATGACATCAGTAAAAGAAATACTCTATACACTGCACTAGTAAAAGAAATACCCTGTACACAGCATCAGTAAAAGAAATACCCTGTACAGGGCTCCAGTAAAAATAACCTGTACACTGCATCGATAAAAGAAATACCCTGTACACGACATCAATAAAAGAAATACTCTGTACACGGCACCAGTAAAAAATACCCTGTACACGGCATAAGTAAAAAAATACTCTGGACACTGAAAAGACAACGGGAAATTGAAGTTTATTCATATAAGTAGTCGTTCGTCTTTAAACGGATTTGCATGAATATAGCAAGTGATTCAGTTTGGTCCAATTAAGTAGCAATTTCTAACCGATCATTTTTAAATGAATTTACTGATGCTTTTAAAATAAGAATGGTACATATAAAAAAACAACAGGCTTATTTATTCTATTTTGAATCATAACGTCACAACTCTCTGACTAGTATCGCTGTAATAGCAAAGATACGAAATGATTATATAGATTGTTAGTTTTGCTGTTTTAAATATTATAAGTCATTTCTTCTTCATGTGCTGGTTCCTTTCAGGACGTAGTCAATCCTGGACATTTACTTACCCCTATCTATTTTTCTCTTGGTATCTTCTTAATCCTGCTTTCATATCCACTTGCTCAAGCCTATCAAGTATATATCGCATTTCCTTCCTCTGTCTCTCTATTCCTCTACCGTCCTGTGAGTGTTAGATTCTCCAAGCACTCATTCCTCATAATGTGTCTCAGACACTTCAGCTGTCTCTTTCTAGCGTAAAGTATATGTGTGCCTTTTTTTGCATGCTCTCAAAAACCTTGTTGTTGTTGATATGTTCGGTCCATGGTTCGAATAATATGTAAAGGACGTAGGCAATCATGGTCCCTCACATCTCCCTATCCCTTGTAGTTCTTAATACTCCATCTTTGTTAACCCTTCCAAATATTGCTCTGCCATCCATTTGTCCAAGTCCATGAAATATCTCACGCGTTGCTTTCCCCTGTTTCTCTTTCTCGCTATCCGTCCCGTGAGTATCAGATGCTCCAAGCCCTCCATCCTCATTGCATGTCCCACAAACTTCAACTATCTATTCTTGAAGTTAAATATCAGTTTCCGTTTCGTTTCCGCCCTCTCCATAACATTTTCGTCGCTCATATGTTCGGTCCATGGTATCCTCAACATCCTTCTATAGAACCACATTCTTGTTGCTTTGAGTCTTTTTTCATCTTTGATCAGATTGTCCATGATTTGATGCTACAGATATTTGATGCTACAGGACAGATATAACACAAAATTTCAGTATTGGTTTCTTTATGTCCACCGAAATATTATCGTCTTTCGATGTTCTACTAAGCTTTTGAAATGCGTCTTTGTCCATGACAGTGCAACCTCGGATCTCAGTGTCGCACCTTCCTTATTCTATCAGAAGATTTCTAAAGTATTTATGTTTTTTCACTTACTTGAGTCTCGACCTGTAGTTTCCATTTTAGGGTTCTCTGATGACCATTCACTCAGTTTTCTTATAGTTTATGCTTAGTCTTTAATTCTTGCTTTCGCTTGCTAATATGTGTAGGAGTTACTGTATTTACCACTTTGTTTTTTATGTGTCATGATGTAAGTATTTACTTTTATATCATGGTACATACTTTTTAGAGTAAGATAGGTAGGCATATTTTTATACTATTTCCACCCCTAATACAAGTAAAATTGTATCACCAAATCATTGCTATAGTCACTGAATTCTTACACTCTAAAATGTATTGTTTTGATTTAAGTAAACTGTAAAGGGTTGGTAGCATTAAAAAATGCATCAGTGAAATAAAATCAATGATGTTAGTAAGGTTACACCAATACAAAAAGCACTGACTTTTTGCTAGCTATGATAAACTGTTTTACTCTCAATTAGGATCTTTGCCGAGACCATCCAATAGCACAGAACTTACTTCCAGACCTCAGGTTAAACACATATATCGGATCTATTACTAAAGATGGTATAAAAAGTATCGATTTTATTAGGATGGCATTAATTTTACCTTATCAAATTTTGAATAATGCAAATTTGTGTTCTGTACATGTTTTGACGTAGATTTAAAGCACCTGATGATTATTCATGAAAATTTTGATTTCACCATTTATTTTAACATATCACCTGAAAAGGAACAGTTATGTTCTGACACATGAACATTTTGTGTAGTGATATTATGCCTTTATAAACTATTGTAATAACAAAATTACAATATTAAGCTCTAATCTGCATCGATCACTCTTTATAAATATAAATGCTTGAAGAGTGGGGTTTTAATCTACGTGTTCTTTCACTTTTTGTAATATTGTATATAAATTGTTAAACGTGAAAAGTGTAAGAAGGTGTGAACCTTATGGCTAATGTGTAGATTTACTGTTATTATTATTATTAATATTATTTATTTTGTAAATTGCATTCAGTGTCCGTAATGTTCTTTGTGTTACTACACGTGTTTCAACTCCAAAGTTGACACATTTCAGGCGAATAAATTTCTGACTTTGTATATCGAGCTCCGTTTGTACGACCACAGAGGAAAAATTCTGTACGAATAACATCCCCCTCAAATTTATAAGTTTGTTTTAGTGGTTATGTTGAAATGGTATGGTCAAGTCTTATTCAAAAAGCTCCAGTATGAGGTTGCTGTGACGCGTAAGTTAAAAAAATGCTAAGTAAATATTGGTTTTTGTTGTCTATGTAAAACAGCATTCATGCTTGGTCAATTTTGCCAATAAACAGGAATGATGAAGAACAAGGGCGAGTGTAACGGAAGTCTCTAATGTGATGCGATGATGTTGTGACGCAGAAGAAATAGATGAATTGTTCCTTCAACGACATAGGCGTTGACACTTTGTAGAAAACGTAAAATTGTTATGGCATATAATAAGGTAGAAGTTACACAAAAAAACCCAATTTTTGTTGGAATACAACAAAGCATTTTAGAAAAATAAAGGGTCGCAGAGGCAAAAGTTTCCATTAATTTTTGCCGCACCCTTTCTGTCAATTTAAATTTTTGTTCGTGTATCAAGACATCAGATTTTGATCTACCAGTAACTCGATTTTGGTTGTGTTTGAGTTAAACGTCTTGGAGAAATGCATAAAACTGCGCAAACGACCACCCTAAATTATGTTTGTCGTTGATTTTTCACGAACCCTGTATATTGATTTGAAAAGTTTCTTTCACTTGAAATATTTGGACTTTGATTTAAAAGTTACTCGATTTTGGTTGAATTCGCATCAGGCGTCTCGGTGAAGAAAAGTTCCTAAAATCTAAGCGTTTCGGTGAATTCTGCCGTACCCTGTCAATTGATTCGTACAGTTTTTGATTATATCAAACACTCATGTCATGATCGACAAGTGACCCAAATTTTTGATTGAAATCGGATCAAGGTTATTTCGGAGGAGTAGGGTTCGTTAGAATGGAGACACATAAACTCACAGATGATAGACAGTCAGATCAACGTATTCCATTTTTATACGTATAGATGTGTGTGTGAAAGCCTTACTACCGACAATGCTATAGATTAACTAGAGAGCAGAAGGTTATTGAGAATCAAGGAAGCTTTGACAAATTTACTGGAGAGAATAGAATATAAAAAGAAAACGAATCAAAGAGACATACAACGAGGATTGATTTAAGTTTTTGAAGATCTTATGTGAGAGTGAAGATATAAACCGGAAGATGTTTCCACCAATGAAGTTTGAGTGAAATCTATTAGGTTAGATATTACAGTTACATTTAAAAATTCTAACAGTAAATTTATGGTCTCTAGCTGTTAAAGAAGAACTAGCCTTAAATTCATGAACTAGAGCTATAAAAAAACAAACAAAAAACAGCTTATCAGAACAATAACAGTGAAAATTTAGAAAATATACTGTGAAACTATGCTTTTCTTTCACCCCAAGCAAGGCAGGACTGTCACTTGTTCAAATGACATTGAGAGATAAAACCAAACTACAAGGGAAGCCGAAGAAAGGATAGTAGGCTGATGATATTTGTGGTGGGGATAGATAGAAATTTTGAAAGCAGATGGTAATTGATCTTGCACTTAAACTTTTGGAGATTGTAGCTATCAGGGAAGCAAGCAAATGGATGTAAGTTCTACAAACAGGAACTGCGAAAAGAAAAAACACTATTAGATTAGACGTTGTGGTTGTATTTTACTATTTTAAAGATAAATAAAGTGGATTCATCTGATCGAGGCACCAGGGGAAGATGCTCGTCATAACAAAAGCCGTGAAAATATTTATAGAAAAGACAGAGGAGAGCCACATCTCGTCGGTGAGAAAGTGACTAAGGGCAAAATGCCAAGTCAAGGTCATATACGTTGCAGAACCTTCTTTGGATTTTGTCAAGAACCTCAAGATATATAGCAGAAGTACCCAACCAGATATGTCAACAATATTCCATGTACAGATGAATGGTAACTTTATAAATTTGCAAAATGGCTTCCGACGAGAAAAACCTCATGGCCTCAAACAGTGACCCAAACTTCAGATAAATAGATGCGGCTACAGATTCGATGTAGTTATTCCATTTGAAATCATTTGTGAGAGTAAGGCCAAGAAAGTGAAGTTTGCTGCTATCTAGGATACTTGAGTGATTTATTCTTCATTTTTCCAGCATGTTTAGCAAGGAATCATATGTACAAGTTCTACTTGAGGTCTGAGTTGTGTTTAAGTCTTAATAGGCATTTAAAGCAGAGGACCGTTCTAAGGAAACATCTATTCCTATCCACTGGCGAAAATTGTTTTGGGTCTGTTCGGCAATGGTAGAATGTCACTAGTTTGATTTTCGAGGCTTTAAATGTTATGAGCCAGTATTTTCCCCATTCTGATAGAAGTCAGGAATGTTTCCCTATGGTGATTAAAAGAGAGCTTCTTCGTTTTGAAGGTATTAAACTTTACGAACCATTTCCGATCTCATTCGCTCACACATTAACAGAAGGTGACGATTTCGCAATAACTATTCTAGCAGATTAAGTATTAAGTTAGTAATATATATTTGAACCATTAATTACACACAGTCTTTGATTTTAAAGCATTAGGATCTTTAAAAGCTTAGATATATTTATATTCCATTTATTGATAAATATTCCAAAAAATCCTTATCCAATTAACCACTTATAATGTGGTTTCATAATAAATTATTGTGCATTTTCGATTTAAAAACAGCCTGCAAATCAGTGCGATTTCTAATAGTTAGCATGGTTGCACGCTTCTGAGTATACCTCTCTGCTCAGCCTTTCTTTTATTTTTTTTCAAACGCAACAGAAACCGACCGTAGTTTAAATTGTATCTATGCTGACTGGACTTTAGTTAGTTGAAGTATGTACTTCTTTCAGGCTGCATACGATTTTCAATTCAATTATCCTTCTCCAAGGTTGTGAACACTTCGCGTAATGTAATCGTTAGCAATCTTGCGTTGCTACAACAATTACAAATGAATGGTGATTTTAATCCTCAAACCTTCGGCCTTGTGCCACATGTAAACTACGCTTAGAAAATAATTCACTTAAAATTTATATATGTGCGAAACAGATTCTGCCGATGACGGTGGAAAAGTGATTGATATCCAGATTTTAGATCAGTATCGATCGCTTTGTGGTAGATGTCGTCCGTTTTATGAAATATATAAACTAATAATCAAAATGTACATAGACATCATCCGATTGATTTACATAAAGAAACAATCTTCATAGAAACATAAATGAGAGGTAAAGTCTACGATTATTTTTCTACAGTCGTGCATTATGTTTTTACTATTTGCTACAACAGCTGGTAAACCACTGGTCGATGTCCTACTACCATCTGGTGGTTAGACGAACTTGACAGGTCTTAGCAGAACAGACGTCAGAAAACTCTGTTCTTTTCGAACGGTATTATCTTATTAAATTAATTATTTCCCTCTAGAAATTTTACACAATATCTCCCTTTTGAAATGTTGAGAAACCCAGTTAATTTGTTCCATTAAAACTACCATTTAAACTTTAAATTTAAACGAAGTATTTCTCGCGTGATTAAAACATTGGCGTTGTAGTGGGTGGGCGATTCATGGCAGGACTGGATTAACCATTAAGCAATATAAACACCTGTTCAAAGTTCTAAAAAGATAAGGATTTACGGCAGGTGTTTTCTTTTTAAAGTAATTTGCCTTGTAGTGACCAGATTTTATTTGCGATGAAAGTTAACATTTCGTAAAAACAGCCAAAATGAAACGAAAATAATAATAATAAAACCTTTATTTTTCACTATTTTTGGAAAGGTTTTAAATCATTAAAAATATTTCTTTTTATTTCTTAAGGGATTTTTTTCCTCTACAGAAACTGATTGTTTTAAGATCGTTTTTACTTTATCGGAGCTGGAAATCAGTGTTATATATCATTTTCAGCATGCTCGCTCCTTTCAGAACATGACCTTCTGCATTGGCTGATTTGCGTTTTTTCAATATCCAGTTAATCAGTTAAATGCCATACGTGCTACACGCTTTGGGCGATCATGTCTCGAAAAAGACATGACTGGCTGAGCAAAAGATGTTCCCGGCGGAAATTTGCCATTAGATTCTACGGTAGACTGGTTGTCAGCCAAGGCTATAGAACCAAGTCTATCCTTCTATTTAACCCATAGCTTGAGCGAGAAGTGATGGATCTACACTACCGGCTATAATTATTAGGCTACACCAGTTTTTTAAAAGAATTGATGTATTTCATATTATTTTAAAGTGGATAATTCTAAATGAAAACAGAATGATTCTTTTGTTATTATTACTTTGCAAAATTTTATAAGTCAAGAAAGCAAAGATTAACTCGTCCGAATCACCCTAAATTTTCTTCACTGATGAAACTTCAATATAGGTAAATATTAAATACTTATAAATTCATTTGATGTACATGTTATTGTACAATATTAACAAAAGAAATTCTAGAATTATTATAATTTAGAATTATTTACTTGGCAACAAGTACTAAAATAGTATGAAATACATCATTTTTTTTTTAAACAATGGGTTGGCTTAATAATTATGGCCGATAGTATATATTTTTCCGAAGGTATTTGCGCGTATGAGAATGCAACGAATTCAACTGAAATTCGAACTCGGCTCTCCTATTATTCATTCAGAGCTAATATCCACCGCACCACAACCGACAAAACCAAATTGTACAGGGTGTTATTAGTACACCATGTTTTGGAATTGATATAGCTATTTATTTCTCATCGTGTGTGAAAATGTGTTTAAATCAAAAGAATCAACAACAGCCGATATATAGGCAGAGATAATTTGAAATATTTAGTATATTGTATCATCCAGTCAGTCAGTAAAGTGCCACACGTGATACACGCTTTGGGCGATCATGTCTCAAAAAAGACAGGACTAACTGGGCAGAAGTTTATCTTGCAGTAGTTTGCCATTGCTTTCTGCGGTAGACTGGTTGCCAGCCAAGGCTATAGAACCCAATCTGTCCTGTTATTTGATCCATAACTGGAGGAAAGAGATGGATTAATACATTTCCCAAGGGTATTTGTGCGTAAGTGAAAGCAAGTGTGACACTACCTCCCACGGTGATACTTTCCCTTCTCCTGCGGGGATACTTTCCTTTGGTTGGTTTAAAACAACGGCGAGAGAAGTTGATATTGGTGATATTATTAGCGTTTTATTGCGTCACGCGATGTGAGCTTAGGAAAAAAATAATTTTAGTACCATCAAGTGCTTCTAAAAACACGGGAGCATAAAATAAAGTTATTTGGGGAAAATAATCATTTCTCGTCTTTCATGATTGTATAAATTTCGAATCTTTTCATGTTCATATAAATTTCTTTTAGATTTGAAATGTTGATTCCGCTAATCTGAAAACGCCTAGACAAAACAAGTGTTAGAGTAATTTGATAAGGTCACCTGGAGGCCAAGGCCACTGTTTAGCACAACAGTCCGAAGTGACCCGAGCTGGATTCGGTTCGGTGTGAGTTGGCATGATCTCAGTGGTCGAGCTAAGACATCCGCAAATTGAATGGGCGGAGATCGATTTTCATTGGCCGAAAACTGTGAGACGGCCGGATCCCCAGAGAGGATCGAAATTGGTTATAAAAATAGATACTCGACACGAAAAGTAGAGTCTGTGGAAGTTTTTCGAGTTGGGTGACAGTTTTTGAGTTAGAGCTGCTATCAGTCGAAATGTAGCGACTGGGGGAATAATGACCCAGCCGGGGAGCCATGACCTATGGCTGGTTGTCCACCATGGAACTTATGAAGCCTGCCGCAAATTGACTCAAAGAAGTTAATTTGGAATAATGCGCCATCAACATAAAACCTGAAAGAATGTTATTGTTATTTCTTTTTAATCACGGGAAAATCGAAAATTCTGGTTCTTCGTTCGGTCAGCCCCGGCAAACTTCGTTCAACTCCGATAAGAACCAGGAAGAACTTTGCTGTTTTAGAAGTTACATAGGAAAATTGACAATCCTGATTATAGAGAATTAATGAAAAGAGACTTTGGTGAATGTTTGAAGAGATCTGTTTATTTCAACGCTAACGAAACTTCGACAAAACATTTCGTTTAACGATTAGAAGCTATGATGCTTTTGGCGAACTTTCTCTTTCCGTTGTAAATATCATTTTCGACAACTGTATACTTGGGAAAAGAAAGACATTGTTTTTTCTTTATATAAAAACATTCTACGTAGCTCTCCAGGCGTGTTCGGCTTGTTCATTTATTTTATTAATTTTTTTTTTGGTGCCGTGCTTATTTTTTTTCAACCCAAAAGTGTACACCAGTGTCCGGACTGGCTAAAAGGGACGACTATTAAGATTGCAAGACGAGACCTCTGGGATCTAATCACAACGTGGGACAGTGGTCCGTTGTTGCAAAAGACGTCCTGTAGTCCAGCTTTTGTGGCAACGTCATCGGACGAGATCGTCCCGACCAGCGACTGCGACCAAACCAACCGTACGACCGGGTGGCAGTGTCACAACTGGGATCGTCACGACCGTCAGCAAGAACGAGCGTCACATTAGACAAACGGCCAGCCAGGCTGAGGCGTTACATCTGGTGCTGTTTCGACCTGGATCTGGCCTGAGAGCGGCAGTATGCGGTGCGGAGTGTTACACAAGAAATTCAATTGATATTCGAACTCGACACACCGATTAATCGTTCCGAGTCGATATCCACTGCACCACAACGCACATTTCAACATTGTCATTAAAAGATATAAAAAAGAACACTAGCTTTCCACAAATTTTATTCATACAACGTTATGTTTTATCTAGATAGTTTTGTAGTAATAAAGGGAAAGCACTCCCATTTTTATCAGGTAACTAGTATAATGGATGTGCGTTGTGGTACAGTGGACATCGGTTCGGAACGAGAAACCGGGGAGCCGAGTTCGAATTCCAATTGAATCCATTGTATTCACTTACGCGCAAATACCCTTGGGAAAGGTATTAATCCATCTCTTCTTTCAAGTTATGGGTTAAATAGCAGGACAGATTGTGTTCTATAGCCTTAGTCGGCAACCAGTCTACCGCAGAAAGCAATGGCAAACTACTGCGGGATAATCTTCTGCCCAGTCAGTCATGTCTCTTTCGAGACATGATCGCCCAAGCGTGTATCACGTATGGCACATAACTGACTAACTGAATTAGTATAATATTTCTTCCTGGGATAAGCGTCATTAACTCTTTTTTTAGTTCCAGTCTGACATTAACATTTTCATTCAATATGTACAATTAAGTTAACAGCTAACGGGAAGAATTGGGACAAGCAATATGGTTTCAAATTTCGATCGTTTCAAATTTCGATCGTGCTTTAATTCACTTAAGAAAGGCATGAACTTAAATATTTTTGTAACAGGGATATACTTGAGCGGCAATCCGTTCAGACTAATATTAAATCAACATCTTTTAGAAGACAATAGTAAATCGCCCCACTCAACAATAAACAGCAACGTAATATGGATGATTCATTGCCTTCGGTCTGGTAACGCAATTAAATACAGTCGTATAGCCTCGCGTAGTAATTTACAGATAAAAAAAGAAAGGAATCTCTGGGAAGTAATTATCGCATGCTCCATGAAGAGATAATCTAGGGTGACCCCACCAAAAACATTTCCATCATTTTTTAGTCTAATAATATAGCCAATTCTCGCTAAAATGAACTCAAATTTTAATAAAATTTGTAAAAATAATTTGTATTTATTTCTGAGATGAGTAATTTTCAATAATCTTGGAATTATTTCGAACTGTTTTGTATCCTCTAGTCGACATCAGGTGTCCATAGATATGGATTATCTCATTGATTATTGTGAAATATCCTGTGAAATCAATTATTGTTCTTTTATGTCACTACCAAGTCCAATGATCGAACTCATAACCACTAGATGATACTAACACATTTATAATAACCATCTAGTATATCTAAAATCCATCTGACACTGAATATAAAAGGCTCCAAAAATATCCCACTAAAGTCCTTCGTAGTGGATACAGTAGTTGGTTTTACATGTGTTAGTATCATCTAGTGGTCATGAGTTCAATTCTTGGACTTAGTGGTGACGAATCAAATTCCAACATGAAAGGACAGGATATTTCGCAATATCAGCCAATCTATGGACACCTTGGTCGAAACGTTCTTCCTTTTATAACACCTATATCTACCAAGATGAAAACAAAAAGTTCGAAATAACTCCAAGATTGGTGTAAAAATAAGCTGACCATGAGGAATTATCTCAGTTCGAGTCTAGAACTGGAAAACGCTGCGCAAAACATGCTACAACGTGTTTAGTAAGAGTTGGACTATTGAGTTGACTTGTGGCGTGTCATAGGTAGTGCAAATATTGAACAGTTGTGAATCCTTCTGAAATCGGTTTTAAAATCTATCGCTCTTTGAATATCTTGTTCGAATATAAATTTTATCGTTCAATTTAATTTCGTTTGCCCGCAATATGTAATATATTCACATTTTAAACGATGTCGATTTATTTTCGTGTCACCTAATGTATTAAAATCCTTCAATCTTAAATTAATCATAAAATTTATTCTCACCTTTTATCTTCGGCTATTTTTTTATTTGACAAATTTTCAAAATTTGTGATTTTTTCCTCATTTATCTATAAAAAAAATCTTTTTATATCATAAAGATATATGTGCTGGAACGTTTCAGGATGTTGGCAATCATAACTCGCCACAATTCTTTAAGCTCTTAGTAAGGTGTGTATTTATTATAACACCATTCTCTGTCAACTAAAATTGTTCTTTTGTTATTACTTTGCAAAATGTTACAAGGAAAGAAAGCAAAGATGAACTCGTCCGAGTCACCCTAAATTTTCTTCATTTTTTTCATTGATAATACTGCAATATAGGTAATTATTAAATATCTATAAATTCATTTGATGCACATGTTATTGTGCAGTATTAACCAGAGAACCATTCTCTTTTCATTTACAATGATTCACTTGGCAATAAATACTAAAAACATATTATGAAATACATAATTTATTTAAAACACTGCGGTGGCCTAATAATAATGGCCGGTAGTGTATTTATTTATTTATTTATTTGTTTGAACACTAGTTTTAATAGTTATTCGTATTTGAGTAGATATCCTGTTTTTAATTAAAGAATATATTTATATATATTACTCTCCGTGCCTGAATACTTTTGTAAAATTTTTGAACACACATCAATGTAGATTTTTCCCCAGTTTAACAAAGTGTTTACCATTTATTCAATTGAAAACGTTAGATATGTATTGAACAAAACAAATTCTAAATTTAAAAATTCAAATCGGACTCATTTCTAGAAATATACAAATTTTCTGGAATTTACAAATTTTGCGTGACACACACAAAACTTGCCAATTTTTACACCTCGATGCGAAATGTTTGTTGTCCAATGGAAAGACCAGAATGACATTCGGAAGTGAATTCCCAAACGAAATAAAAAAACGAGCAAAGTTTTTACCCTCATCAGAAAGAAATGAGATGAGAGTAGTTAACAAGTAGCATTGATAAACGTCAAGCGATCGTATCATTGTCTCTCAATTTCTCTCTCACCGCCTTCTTCTTCATCGTTCACCTCTCACCTACTTCTTCTTCGTTCACACGTCTACTTGATAACCGCACGAAACCTTTAAGACTGAGCAAATACTTCAAAATCATTCCTACCTAACAAACGAGCATACATACATACGTACGCATAAATACCTTCCAACAAGTTACTTCTACGAAGTTTACCCTTAGCTTCTTAATAATGTTTCTCAGTAAACATTAACTACCTCCCTACAGCTTCAGATACTCAAATAACTTGAAGGTTTCTTTTTTCTTCTTAGAAGCCTGGTTTTTGTTTCTGCTGACAAAAGCTTGATTTCATTTCAGTCAAAAATGTTTTCCACAGAAATATAGATATCATTATTCGGAGAAAAAATCGCTTTCAAATGAGTAATATGTTTTTTGATTTGCTCGTCGTTAAACGGAGAGAGTAAAGGTGTCATAGGCGTTATCTTAATGTCTTCGTCAATAATATAAATTAATTAAACACGAGATTATTTTTATAGAATTAAATACTTTTATCTAAGTTATTTTTCATTAAAAATCTTTTCTGAATTATCCAGATAATATTAATTTAAAATTTCGCATTTAAATGATTTCGTCATAATTTTATTAATAATTCAAGATAACAAATATGTGAATTAATAATAATAATAATAATAATAATAATAATAATAATAATAATAAATGTAATAATAACAACTACAACTAGAAATAGCCGTGAAAATTTCTATGTTTTACTATTTGAATTTTCGAATGAATCTGAATACTTAGTTGATGATTGAATAAGGTTATGACGACCAAAACGGAATAGTTAATAATTTATAAGTGATAGACAGATGTTAAACATATATATTCTCATCTTTCTCTTGTTCTTTCTTTCTTTCTCTTTCTTTCTTTCTCTTTCTTTCTTTCTCTTTCTCAGTAAGACCAAGTACCGTCACTGAAATGAAGTAGCGTCTCTGATATGTTTTTTTCATTTCTTGCGATGAGATCAAAACGGAATAGTCCATTATATATAAGTTATTGGCAGGAGATGTTAAACACTTCTATTTACCCTTTTTACTTTCATTCATTTTCTCACAGAAATGAAGTAGAGTCTCTGATGGTTTTTTCCCTTTCTTTCAGTTCGATCAAAACGGAATAGTCTATTATTTATATTTAATGGCAGGAGATAATAAACACTTCTACACTACCGGCCATAATTATTAGGCCATCCCACTTTTTAAAAAAATTATGTATTTCATAATATTGTTAGTGTTTATTGCCAAGTAGATAATTCTACAGAAAAATAGAATAGTTCTTTGGACGAGTGGCAGCCAGGAAGATTTAACCTAGGCCAGTAAATAAAAATAAGATACTAGCATGGGTAAGAGAGCACAAAAAACTGGACACCAGAACAGTGGTCAAAAGTGTTGTGGAATGATGGGTCTAAGTTCGAAGTGTTTGTGAGGGTGAACGTGCGGAGGAGGTTTGGGAAGCGAGAAGATGAGTGTGTACAGTCACCGATAAAACATTGTGGTAGATCTTGCATAGTTTGAGCCTGTTTGCGAGCACGAGTTCAGGTGTCTTGGCTAAAGTATAGGGGACTATGAAGAAAGAACATACCATTCAATCTTAAAGAATATGGATTGCGTATTGTGGGTCAAAATTTCGTCCGCCAGCAGGATAACGACCCAAAACATACTTCTAAATTGTGCCCAAAATATTTAAGATTAAAAGAAACTGTTGGAGTGTTAAAAGTTATGTGTTGTCCCCCTCAGTCACCAGACATCTTACCAGTATATATTGCATGAGTTGCACAAGAGAACTAAGAAGAAACAGTCTAGTAATGTTCGCGATTTAGGTAGGTGTCTAAAGGATACCTGGAGTGAGTTGTCGGATGATTATTGTAAAAAACTTGTGGCAAGACTGCTTAGAGTGGGGGCAGCCGTTGTGAAATCAAGTGAAGATTATTTTGATGAAACTGCAAAATAGGTAATTATTAAATATTAATAAATTCATTTGATACACATATATATATTTGATATACATTCATTTGCAACTATCCACTTGGCAATAAATACCAAAAAAAAAGTATGAAGCACATCATTTTTTAAAACATTGCGGTGGCCTAATAATAACGACCGGTATATATATATATATATATATATATATATATATATATGTATATATATATATATATATATGCTAATACAATAATTATATGTGGATATGGAAGAATGTGTGTATAGTTAGGTGAACGCATAGACACATTTGCATGTACATATGTATATATTTATGAGGGTATGCGTGTATATACGGAATATTTGTGTGAGTGTGTGTGTGTGTGTGTGTGTGTGTGTGTGTGTGTAAGTATGTATATATTCGTGCATTTTCCGTGTATATATTAGGCATGTTAGTACATTTGCGTTAAATCTGTTAGTATTATTTATACGCTTGTAAGTACTAATCTTCATAAATATGTCTGTGACTGAGCAAAACTATATGTGGATATGAATCGATGTATGTATGTATTTGTATATACGTGTACGCACAGACGTGTGTGTAAGTATGGACATATATGTATGTGGATATAAGTGAGTATGCGTGAGTGTTCATATGTAGGGTTTTATGTGTATACATATTCATGTACTTGTTAGTGGGTATGTATTAGTTTGTGGCCACTTCTTCCACCCAATTAACTCTTCTCTCGCCAGGCCTTAAAGATACCCAACAGAGATAAGGCCAAAATTTCAGTTCTGGGTCATGTAACTTGAAAGAAATATTTGTATCAAATGGAATGAATATAGTGTGGTCTGATGAAATGAGGTAATTTAGTTCGTAGAAATGTATTATAATTTATAACCAATCTAAATGTGTGCTCAGCTTTCCTTTACGCTCTCACATTGAGCACTCTGGAAGAATGGTAGACATTGAAAAACAGTAGCTACTCTGGCTTGTATGCATCGCTCATTCAGTAATGAATTAGAGCACACTAGCTATTAGGCATGTATAATGATAATATACCAGCTAAAAGGTCTGCCTTCTTCTACTGAGCGCCAATAGCCCAGAGGTAGAATCGCCGACTGACGCCAATTCGGTCGGGTTTCAATCCTGGGTTAAAAGCAATCGGAGTCTAACCGTACTGATGAGCTTTGATAGAGCGAAACAGATTTGTCTGTGGATGACTATATATATATATATATATATATATATTCTAAACATATACAGTTAAATATAAGAGGCAATGAATGTCTATTATGTTTAATAATGAGCCGTTCTAAACATCATATTTTGGCTTTAATTTCAGTTGGAAGTAAAGACAAAAATTCTGCAACATTTAGATAATATTTATTAAACTGTTTTAAAGCTTTTTTATTAAACAGTATATCTTTAGAAAATTATTTGCTGCCTCGATACACTATATATATATATATATATATATATATATATATATATATATATATATATATATCGGTAGGGATATAGAGCGAGGGAGGGTAAGGTTAGCCCACACTTAAATTCAAGCTGGAACATACACATATACACTTACGAAATAATTAGCATCTCTCTTGTGGCTACTTCTGTTATAGTTTGAGCATTTTGTTTTGATCTTATGTGTTAGCACCTGATACAAAATTTGAAAGAAAAAAAATTTTTGAGGAATTCTTTTTTGCCTTAATTAGTGTTCCGTTTTCTATGACGGAAGCATAATTAAGAAAAGTGCATATACGGACCACAATATTTTCACGCCAATTTTTTATCAACTCCAGGACAAGGTGCAGAAAATTACACACCGAATGTTTTCAAACATGCACGTGGCATTTCTTTAGAAACCATTTTTCGGCAACTTCCTGACGAGAGACATTTTTGTTCCACGCAAACCTTTAAGGCATCACTAATTGGATCCTAGAAGTACAGCGATATTTCGATTGAAAAAAGACAGAAACCCAACATGAATCTTACATAATTTAATAAATACATAACTTAATTTAAAAATATAAAAATTCTTAGCCAAAATCCGATTAAGATTTTCATTCTTCCAACTTATGTGGACAATTTCTTTCAATATATTTTGTGTTTTATTCTCTTTACTCATAAAACCTCGACCGATGAAAGTTTACACTTTGTATCAAACGCTACCGGTGCATAAAAGCTTTTGTCTCTAAAATAGTAAGATAAAGACGCAATACAGATTGTTGAATTTAATTACCTTTCTTTTATTTTTAATCGGTGTTGTCATCAGAAAAATATTGATTTGAAACCATTGGATCACAGTTTCAGTAATTTAAAAATATAATGCTCCCAAAATTGTGATATGGCGTGGAAAGAAAAACTCATTAGAGCTAACTCTTCTTTCTGTTTCGCTTTTTTTTTCGTTCCCACTCCAAAAAAAAAAAGATGGGACCAAAACTGATGTGTCCTTACCATAGAAAGACGATTCAGAATTTCTGGCGCCATTTTAAGCGTTTACGTCTCAAAATTTTTCTCTTCTATTGACCTATGAATAAATATCGTAAAATTAAAACTTTGAAATTGTGACTGAAATTCGAAAATGTATTTTGAAATTATTCTATTTATTTTTTTTTCAGTGCATTTTTCTTGTTGAAGTTTCAATATTTTTTAAGGGACGCATAAACTTTCACGATGCCGATAATAAAACAGTCGGACCTATCTTATGTATGGCATATATCTATTTTACTTCTTTGACTTGAATCGATATCACTTTATTTTTAGATGTCGTCTGCAATCTTTGTTTTTACTTAGCAAGGCGCAGTAATATTGGTAGGGGAGATGCGGCGAGCTTTGAAGGTAAAGCATTTGTGCTCTCTTTGTTTCTCTGTACCGAAGTTGAGGTGAAACAGAAAGAAGAAGTATACTAAGGCGACTGGGAAATCGGAGAAAGTTTTGTGAGCGGTAAAAAAAAAATACGATCAAAAAGAAAAGAAGACTAAAAAGTGATTAGAGAGGCAAAAAATAAAATACAAAACAAAAAAAAAAAAAAGAAAAGAACAGAGACTTCGAAGAACAAAAAGAAATCCAAGAATGAATCCCCAACTGAACGTTCTAATGTTTCGCATAGCGAGTTTTTCTTTTGTTGGTAAAATTGACATCTGAAAATACAATTAGTTTGGAAGAGTTCGTTTTAATGGTCGAGAAGGTTGATATTTACTGAACGTAACTTATTACCGTATATTTCTAATGGTTTATGATCGTATTACACTAATCACTCAACTGGGATGGGCTAGCGTGCCTTGAGCCTCAGAATTAGAAAACCTTGCATTTAGAACTGACTTTTTAATGTAAAACACCATAGATTTCTTTACAACAGATTATGATCTTGATGCAACACTGTCTTTAGGGAGTTAACATGTCATTGCAAAAAATGCAGAAATGAATACCCGGAACTGCGCTAAACTGGGGTTTTCATCAAAAGAATATCAGAAAAACATTAACAAAAATAACATAAAAAATAATTGTCTATACTTTTGAGATGAGGTAGTATTTACGTTATTTACACTGTTCGGACTGTTGTCCTTATCTTTATTGCCATTGTTACGACGTTTCGGCTGTTGTACGCTCCTGCCTTCTTCAGATGCAAGGATCACCCTAAAATTCATAAGCTGATGTCCGCAAGGACACATGCCCCAGTAGATATAGGTGTTGGTTAGTTCCAGTAAATTGATCGAAAAATTTGTGAGTTCAATACCTGGCTACAGGGAGTTAAGTTAAAGGGACATAACTATATGACATCCGGGAGTGGCATCGCACAGAGAGTGAGAAGGATATCCCCAAGTGATCAAAATAAAGGGTTCGATTTCGAATTCCTAACACCCGAAGAAGGCCGGAGTGTACAACGGTTGAAACGTTGTAAAATGGCAATGAATTCTCTTGACTTGGTCGATTTTTTCAGACTAGATTTTGTTTGCTTGGAACACCTCCAAAGTGATATAGTCATTTTCTAAGCTTAGTCGAAATTATGGGTCACAATGAGATGACCAAACTCACTATTCAATCGTAATTGATATAGCGAGATAAGCTTGAATATAATTACGACAAGTCAAAAAGTTTGTTAAGTTAATCTAAGGTCACACATAGTTGATCATTTGTGGTGAGTTTTAGATGGTTGATTTTTTCATAACCTTCTTACTAGGAAACTCTTGGATTTTGATAAAATGAGCGTTAAAATGAACAAGTGTTTGAATTTGATATTCTTTTTAAAAATGACATACATCAAGTATGTGTTGAGAGGGTGCAGCGAAACTGTTCAACAGATGTTTTTTCACGAAGTCACATGACGTCACATAGATTAATTAATAGAATGTGTATTTTATAATTCCCAGAGCATCTTTCAAACCAAAACACCTCTAACATCAAAAAAGATCTTCCTTTATTAGATCCAGATAAGGCCTCAAATGGAATACTGTTACCATATTTGGACGGAAGCTGCCCAGACATTATTTTCCAGTCTTGATAGGGTTCAAAAGCTTCTGCCGTTGTTTGTAAGAGGATAATTATTTTCAACCCTACAACCTGTATTTCACAGGCAGGATGTGACGCGTCTCTAACGGCTCTATTACCATGGAAAGTGCTCAGACGAACTACATTTCTTCTTCCCGCCATTGCTATTTTTCACAACTCGGTCCCGACATGCCACTAACTTAGTAGCAAACTACCTTCATTCACTCTGTATTCAATAGGGAAGAAACAAGTTCAACTCAAACAGATTCTTTCTGCAAACCACTGCCCTGTGAAACAGATTCCCCATCACTACAATCTTAACCTGTTCAAATCTAGATTTAACCATTATTTTCCCTTACTATTCATAAAAAGAACCTTTCAACGTGACCATCCGCATCAAGTTGCCCACCCCCAGGCCATGTTGAGAGTAAACCTAACTGTAAAAGAAAAAAACTAGTTGAAATTGTGTTATATTTGAAAAACAAACACAACTTGACCACACCGTAGTTAGCAGAGCGTCGAAAGCCACCAAATTTCAGCAACCAATAAGTCATTATTAATTACCACCTCGTAATCATAAAGAGAATATTTTCTCACTTGAAACCTTACTACGCACCCCGTAAAATCTAGCTCCTTGTTTTTTTTCCAACACTGAGCAACTCTAAGTACGGTAATTTTCTCTAAATGTATATATCTTTTATTTATTGCCATTGTTATAAAACTCACTTAAGAATTCTGTCGGCCTAATATCTTCATACAAAATATAGTCGTTTGTTAAAAGTGTTAATGTTCCGAGGAACAAGAGCACGAAAATCTAAACCTATTTATAAATGGAAATTTGTCTGTGTGTGTATGTGTGTGTCTGTGTGTATGTCTGTGTGTATGTGTATGTCTGTGTGTATGTGTCCATTTCCTATAGACTCCGAAACGGCTGAACCGATTTTCTTGAAAATTTACACAGTTGTAATATAAGCGTCTGCAAGTGTTCTTAGCTAGGTTTTGTATCTAGGTTCCCCCGATAAATATCGAAAATCGATAATCGAAAAAATCAGGTTATAAAAGGAGTAGTCCGATTTTAATCAAATTTGATACACTCATAGACAAAGACATAAGAAACGATATTCAGAAGTTTCAAGGTTGCAGTACTTACAATAGTGCAGAAAATCAATAATATATATATATATATATATATATATATAAAAGCAAGATGTTTGTGTGTGTGTCTGTTTATTTGCCGTATGTCCTTTATACAAATCCACAATTTTTATCCGATTCTCACAGAACTTCATAATTTGACGTACATCCATTCATTTTTCTTTCAGTCTACGGTTTCGCTTTAAATGGAAACAAGTATTGCTTTTTAGTCTTTCGTGCTAACGACTAACGAGTATGAGCTCCATGACCATGGATTAGTTTTGAAGCTTTCATTACACCCGAGATAACGCCGGGCTATACTGCTAGTCTTTGAATAAATCTTCGTTATTTTTATGTAGACAACCTTAATTCTTTATGCCAATTAACAAAATAAATTATTTAAAAATGACTCAACGAAATGAAATAAAAAAAACAAGACGCATAGCATTCAAGTTAGACAGCATCCGGATTCGTATATAGCAGGATGCATGCTCCACAATAGGGAGGCCATTACTTTCCATAATTTTCTATGAGAATAGAAAAATCATGCCTGGCTGAATTTCTAATTTTGCTTTTTACACTAATGGCCACACTATACAAAGCTTGTGCCGGGCAAATCGGCGTGGTGTAATGGTTAGCAAACATTTCTCGCTAGAACTAAATACAATTGAGTAATGAGTTCGATCCTCACTAGGTGTCCCATAATTTGGGGCTTTGTGCCACATCTGAGTTACGTTAAAGCATATTTTATATGCATAGGAAGGGAAGATAACGGTTAACCGTGGGCTTGAACAGATTACGATTTTAATGATCTGGAATCATCCTTTTGTAAGTCATTTACTCTGGGTAGTGATTTGCGGGAAGAAAATGTTTGATGTTGAATGAGGATTATTTACACAATGTATAATCGGTCTATTGTCCAAATCTTACTTTTTATCACACTATTTCAGTCTGGACATTAATAGCAAACAAATCATGACCGAGAGCAGCGCTTGCAACCGAATCAATCGCGAGGTTATACTTAATATGTTCGTCCACGTGGACAAATGATCTTCTTTGTGAATTTGGTGAAAACTTGTTTGTGAGTTCAATCCCTTAGTCGAAGAGTGTGTACTTACACTTAGTGAAAACGGGCGGCTAATAATTTAACAGAATTAGTAATAAATAACTAGACAATATACATATACACGAGCAGTGGAACGAGAACAGTCTACCCCCACTTAGATTAAATAAACTGTTCAGTTCAGAATTCTTTTTAGGTTAATCAGATTGATATGCATCATAGGAAGGCCAGAGAGCACAACAATCGAAATGTGATAACAATAACAAAGATAAAGGCAATAGTCAGAATAAAAATCGTGTAAATAACAGAAACACATACGTCTAGGAAATAAACATACTTTCATAGTAAAACTAGACCTTCATATTTATATTCCACTCAGGTATACACGGATGTGCGTTGTGGTGCAGTGGATATCGCCTCGGAACGACAAATCGGGAAGCCGAGTTCGAATTCCAGTTGAATTCCTTTCATTCACTTACGCGCACATACCCTTGGGAATAGTATTAATCCGTCTCTTCCCTCCAGTTATGGGTTAAATAACAGGACAGATTGGGTTCTATAGCCTTGGCTGGCAGCTAGTCTGCCACAGAAAGCAATGGCAACCAACTCCGGGATAATCTTCTAGCCAGTCAGTCATGTCTCTATCAAGACATGAGCGCCCGAACGTGTATCACGTATGGCATTTAACTGACTGACTGTATACTCCATTAAAGGTAACTGAAACGCGCAAAATGTTTGGTTTATAAATAGCGAATATGATTAGCTTGTAAATATCAAAGACCTGCTGACATATTAATTGAAGGTCACGACTATGCCATTTGACTAGACACTGACAAGTAGAAATGTTTCATTGATATGAATGTGACATTTGCTTTACGTATTTTGACGTGTGAATGAAAAATATCAGAATCCATTTGATAGAATAATGATTTGTAATTTTCAAAAAGTTTATATTTTGTTAACTTTTTATTGAAGTATGCAATATTACATTATAATAAAAAATATAGCTTATAATATTATCATCACTAAAAAACAAATAGTGAAACGCCTTAAATAATCGCAGAAAGTCGATCTGGTATCCAACATGAATATAATCAGCACCTTTCATTTCATTGAAGAAGGAGATATTCGAGGCAGCAATTATGTGGTTAAACAAAGAAGGTCGGTTCACTGTACAAGGCTAGGAATTTTTCCCGTCTGAGTCCATGTATAAATCTACCATCCACCCGTGCATTGAATACTGCTGCCACATCTGATCGGGTGAGCTTGCGATTCAACTCGGGGTTCATGAAAAAATCCAACGAAGAATCTGCAATGTGATCGATACCGACTTGGCGGCTCGGCGGCAGTCGATGTCGCACTGGCGTGACGTGGATCCCCTGTGCCTCTTCTATAAATACTTTCACGGCTTCTGCTCCAATGAACTTAGATCACTAGCAACCCCTAGGTATGAATTTATACGAGCTACTAGATTGGCAACTGAATCCCACCCTTTTAAATTGAAACCGATAAAGTGTAACCGTAATTTCTACTCTAACAGCTTCTTTTCACGCATTTCCACCCTGTGGAATTCCCTTCCATATACTTGCTTCCCCGACAGCTACAATCTCCTGGAATTTAAATGTAAGGTCAGTAGCCATCTCCCATCACACTAACTCGTATCAATTCTCACAAGCTCTTTATCCATCTGCTCCACCCACATCCTCGGTATTCTCGTCCGTCTATTACCTTCCTCCTGACATTTCCTAGAACTAGCCCCTCTTTCTCATCATTTTCCCCTATGTAACCCCCTGCGAAACAGTGGCACTAGAATGCTTTGCATGGGGTGAGATGATTAAAAAAAAATGATGCCGAGGATACTATGGACCAAACACGTGAGCAACGACGAAGTGTTGGAGAGGATGCAAACCAGAAGTAAAGAGACAGATAAGGTTACTGGAACACGTAATGAGGAATGAGTGTTTGAAGAATCTGGTACTCACAGGACGCATAGAGAGAAAAACGGACAGACACGACACATGAAAAAGAAGAAAAAATAAAAAGAAGAATGTCTTCTTTTGATTCGGTATATCTAAAGTTATTTATAAATGGAACTTTGTGTGTGTATGTGTCTGCGTGTGTGTCTGTATCCGTTACCTATAGACTCCGAAACGGCTGAACCGATTTTCTTGAAAATTTACACAGTTGTACTATAAGCGTCTGCAAGTGTTCTCAGCTAGGTTTTGTGTCGAGGTACCCCCGATAAATATCGAAAATCGATAATCGAAAAAATCGGTGTATAGAAGGAGTGGTCCGATTTTAATCAAATTTGATACACTCATAGACAATGACATAAGAAACGATATTTAGAAGTGTCAAGGTTTCAGTTCTTACAATAGTGTAGAAAATTGATAATATAGATATATAAAAGGCAAGATGTTTGTATATGTGTCTGTGTATCTGCCTGTATGTACTTTATACAAATCCACAGTTTTTATCCGATTCTCACCAAACTTCACACAAATATTCATTAGGCTGAGTCTGAACTACAGGACCATGGATTAGTTTTAATGCTTTCATTACACCCGGGCAACGCCAAGCTATACTGCTAGTATCTGTATAAATGTATTTTTAACTTACAAGTCATATTACTAAATTTAACAAGTTCAGAGAGAAAAAAATAGAATCAAATTAGGCTATAATTTAAAATGACATTTTAGTCGAAGTGTCAGTTAGTTAACTACCATACGTGATTCAGGATTGGGTAGAAGATTTTCCCGCAGTGGTTACCAGTACTTTGTGCGGTGGACAGGTTACCAGCCAAGGCTGTACAATCCAAACTGTCCTGCTAATTAATAAATAGCTGGAGAGAGAAAAGATAGATTAAAACCTTTCCTAAGGGTATTTGTGTTCAAGGGAATGCAAAGAATTCGACTGGAATTCGAACTCACTTGCTCCAATTTCTCGTTTCGAGCTGATAGCACCACAACTCACATCCTTAGTGGTCTCAAATTAGCAACAGAATAGTCATCTTGTGAAAGACAGAAAAAAAAAACAACCAATCTCTGTTTTATAATGCAAATGAATTATACGTTAAATATATATCACTTACAAAAACAGAAGAAAGCGTCAAATTACGAAAGCCGGTCTAAAAGTATGTTCTGTCTGTTTGATTTGTCAATAATTACCTGAGGCATTTTAGACGGCGTGACCAGTCAAAAAGGCGGTGGAATTAAAAAAAACAGACGGTGAAAGGAACGAGTTCATTTAACTTTTGCGGAAATACACGTACAACATGGATGGCTTAAGGATATCCTTTACATTCTCGAGCGAAAATCAATAGTCTTCGTAATTTTCGAGATGTCTCATTGCATCTACATCAGAGAGAAAGTAAAGTAATGGAGTACTTGACAATACGAAAGAAAACCATTTCTTTGAAATCATCGGCGAAAATAAGAAATCTGGTAAAAAAAATATCAGCTGGAAAAAAAAGAAACTAACAAAAAACGAAGGAAAGAAAAAAAACAGATGTTTCTTAAATAAGTTTATGAGATAAAACAAAGGAAATTCATTACTCCCACAGCTATTCCTAACTCAATAATATTTAGTCCATAATAAAATTCTCATATTTCTCATGAGAGTTTAAACGTTGATATCACTAGATTGTGCACAGGAAACTTGTTACTAAGACCTGTTGTCCAGATTTGGAGTATAAACCACACATTGGGTTTGCATGCGTTGAAGAAACATGAATAAACTCTTACATAGAGGAGGGCTTGCAACGATAACAAAGGACAAATTTGTAAACAATTTAAAAATGTATTTACACGTATTGTTAAAAGGAGCACTTCCCAACAACCCAGTTAACACACTACTCAGTCAGTTAAGTGCCATGGAAATTTGTTACTAAAATCTGTTGTCCAGATTTGGAGTATAAACTACACATTGGGTTTGCATGCGTTAAAGAAACATGAATAAATTCTTACATAGAGGAGCGCTTGCAACGGTAACAAAGGACAAATTTGTAAACAATTAATCAATATATATACACGTATTTTTAAAAGGAGAACTTCCCAATAACCCAGTTAACACACTACTCAGTCAGTTACGTTCCATGGAAATTTGTTACTAAAACCTGTTGTCCAGATTTGGAGTATAAACTACACATTGGGTTTGGATGCGTTGAAGAAACATGAATAAGCTCTTACATAAAGGAGGGCTTGCAACGATAACAAAGGACAAATTTGTAAACAATTTACAAATGTATATACACGTATTGTTAAAAGGAGTACTTCCCAACAACCCAGTTAACATACTACTCAGTCAGTTAAGTGCCATATGTGATACCAGCTTAGGCGAATTTTTTTTTTTTTTTTAATCATTTCACCCCGAGCAAGGCAGAAACGCCACTGATGTGCAGGGAGTTACATAAATGTAGAAAGATTAATTAGAAAAGAGTGAGGAGTACAAGCTAGTTAGAAAGGAACAATAGAAAGCTGAGAAAGCAGGTGCAATGACAGATACATGGGCGGAGAGAACGTGAAGATTATACAGGGGAGGGGAGAGAGCTAGAGTCCAGTGGTTAGTAGGTGAGTATTAACTTTGCTTTTAAATTTCTGGAGGTCGTAGCCGTCAGGAAAGCAAGAATACGGGAATATGTCTCGAAAGAGACATGACTGACTGAGAAACATATTTTCCCACAGTAGTTTACCATCACTTTCTGTGGTAGACTCGTTGCCAAAGAACCCAATCTTTCTTGTTATTTAACCCAAAGCTAGAAGGAGCAATGACGAATTCATAACTTTCCAAGGATTATTTGTGCGTATGTGAATGCAAATGTTAATCTCTGAAAATACACTAAGCACACATGTACACGAATGACTATTGTAACCTAGTATACATCGCAATATGCAATACACTGCCATCTACCGTAAACCGTCTTTACATTGATTAACATGAAAACGAAGGATTTTCGGATATATGTTTATACGGACTTTTTTCTTTTATTTGGTGTCGGGAACCAACGCTCAAATTATGTAAAAGCATTTTTGTATACCCTACATATACCCTGATTGAGCACTCTGGAAGAGTGGGGGACTTTGAAAAACAGTAGCTACTCCGGCATATACGCATCGCTCATTCAGTAATGAATTAGATCACTCTAGCTATTGGGCTTGTATAATGATATACGCGCTAAAAAGTCTGCCTTCTTATACCGGGCGCTTGTGGCCCAGGGGTAGAATCGCCGACTGACGCCAATTCGGTCGGGTTTCAATCCTGGGTTAGGAAGTGATCGGAGTCTAACCGTACTGATGAGCTGTGATACAGCAAAAGCGATCTGCCTGCGGATGACAATAGTTTACATATATATATATATATATATATATATATATATATATTGTATACTTTCTATATATATATATATCAGTCATCTTGTATATAGGTATATCTTTCCTGTTAAAATTTTCTACAGAGTAAATATTTAAAATTTTAATTTACAATATTTTTCTAATAAACACACATTAATAACGCAGTCGACATTTATTGCAAACCCGACTAATCATGTAGATGGTTGTATAATATGTGCTACACCCACGTGCCCTCTGGTTTTGAATTTATAGTTTTACTTCGCCTATTCCGGTTGCCAACAATAGCTAATAAGCTCATTTTACTTAAACTCTTGGCTGGGAGAGAAAAGATATGTTCATACCTTTCTCGATCCTGTTTAGCCGAAAGTAAATGTACCGATCACAATCTTAGTTCGATCTCAGCTTAATCGTTTCTCGTTATGAGCTGCTAATAACTACAACACATGTACATTCAAAGTAGAATGTAAGATAAAATTTCTAATGAACAAAAAACTAGTTTTTCACCACAAGGAATAGAGCGAATCTGATTATATCATTGTATTGATGGCAATCAAGTGATGAAGTAATTCCTGCAAAATTATATCATATAAAATAACCCGAGTTTCCGGCAGAGAACACCGACCACTTTAACATCACTTCAGACTGTTTTGTCCAGAAATAGACTTTCATAAAGCTATCAAAGTCATCGACTGTCATCGTCACCAGAGTAATCTCGATGTTAGCAAACATGAGTCGCCTTTGCACGCGGCCCAAGCCCCGAACTATGTGCGTGCTGCTGGGAACATCATTAAATGTCGTCTTACTTTACGCCGTAGTCCTCTGGACCCAGAGCAAGCGGGGTGGATCACGGTAGATGTTAGTGGCTCAAGCCTTATACTTGTCGATGACACCAGCCACTACAGCTTGTCCTTTCTGGCGTTCCAATCCTGGTTCACTGCTTTTGATCCCTGTAGATCCGTCACGTTTGAGCATCCTGAACGATTCTCAAATCATGCGGCCGTAATTGTCCGGAGAACACTTGAGCTGTGTCAGTGCGGCAACTTATATGATTGAGTCACGTGCTGTGTGTGACCATTCTTCCCACTGGCATTTTGATTATTGTTAGGAAGTAATTTGTTCTTCCTTTCTTTTTTTCCTTTCTGTTTTTTTCTTACTTTTCATTGTTATAAAATAATTTGTTTCAATTGTTTGGTGGTCTTTCTTTCTTTTTTTTCCTTTTTTTTTCTTTTGTTATTTGATTCAATTTTTCTTTCCTTTTTTAACTTTAGAAATTAAATTGATTTAATATATTTGAGGGTCCATCATCTATTTGGATATTTGTTCATTTTTCATTTATTCCTATTTTCATTCCTTGTATGTTCTGAAATAATTTTCTTTAATTTCTTTTGTTAACCTTGCTTTCTTTCTCTCTTTCTCTCTCTCTCTCTCGTTTTCTTTCTTTCTTTCTTTTCGCTTTTTTTCTCTCTTTCTTTCTTTCTTTCTTTCTCTTCGTTCTTTAATTTGATATCCTTTTCGTACTGAATTAATTTGCTTCGCGGTTTTGTTGTCCTTTTATCTTTCATTCTTTTACTATTTTGCACGACTTTTTATTCTTTATTTTTCATTATTTCTTTTTGCTTAACATGTTCTTTCCTTTTTCCTTTTTTTTTTTCTTTTTAAATATTTCTTGATATTAAATTTTTTTTATGTTCCTTTGTCTGTACTTTATTATTATTTTTGCGTACATATAATTTTCTTTAATTTATTTTCTTAAATTTTCCCAGTTTGTTCTATTTTTTGTTCCAGGGCTATTTTATTTTTTCTTTCATTTCTCTGACCTGGTTTTCCTTCTTTTTTTTTTTTCATTTCAGTTTACTTAGGTATTTTACTCGTATTTTTTTAATTGTTTTCTTGTGGCATTTTTTGCATTTTCCGTTTTAGAAAATCAGAGGAATTAGAAAGTTCGCTTTCTGACTACGAAACACGGGTTCGAACCTGGGGAAGCGATCCCAGTGAGCAGTACCATTAAAAAGTGGCTGAAAACCATACTAACGGTTGACCTAATCCTTGAGAGCGAAATTATGATCAATCAATATTTAGATTTAGGCGTCAATTGTAACGGGTTATCTAGCTGATCATTATTTATCAATAAGCTATGATCACCAACTATAATCTTAGCGAACTATTTCCGTACATTTCTTTCAGCTAAAGTTCCTTCACTGTAAGCAGCACATATGTTTTCTTGTTGCTTGCGAGGCATTTTCGCCTTTACGGTAAAAGAATCAAGTGCATAAAATGAAACTTATAATCTCCTATTTCATAGGAATGCAAAATTGACACAGATGAAGTAATTTTAAAATTTCTTTCTCAAGAGGTAGTTTGAAATGTGCTTTAATCAGAAATGTTAGCACATTCCATGTGTCGATAAATTTAACTTGTTAAAAATGACTAAAAATCGGCAAGAAGAATTTTTACTTTTCTAAACTACTAGCAGTATAGCCCGGCGTTGCATGGATGTTAGGAAAGCTTTAAAACTAATCTATGGTCCTGGAGCTCAGACTCTTTGGACGTTGACACGGAAGACTAAAAAGCAATAGTTTTTTTTCCAGTTAAAGCGAAACCGTAGACTGAGAGAAATATGAATGGATGTCAGTTAAATTTTGATTTGCTGGTATCGATAGCAAATAAGTGTTTTTCGTCGTAAACTGAATTTTGAAGTCCTCTGAGTAAATGATATCATGGCTGAGATTAAGAACTACAATTATAGCCACTTAGAGCCAAACCCGAAAGAAAAACTTAAATAAAAGGGCTGAAAAAAGTGCAAACATACAAGCAGAAAAACAGACACACACACACACACATCTTGCCTTATATATATATATATATATTTTTTTTTCTGCAATACTGTAAGAACTGCAACCTTGAAATTTCTGAATATCGTTTCTTATGTATTTGTCTATGAGTGCATCAAATTTGATTAAAATCGGACCACTCCTTTTATATAACCTGATTTTTTTCGATTATCGATTATCGTACCTCGACACAAATCCAAGCTAAGAATACTCGGAGACGCTTATAGTACAACTGTGTAAATTTTCAAGAAAATTGGTTCAGCCGTTTTGGAGTCTATCGGTAACGAACACACACACAGACACACACACACATACACAACACAGACAAAATTCTATTTATAAATATGTTTAGATTTATCGTTTCTTCTCTCAAATTACCCATCATTTATATAAAATAAATTAATCGACTTGTAAACACTCTGTTTTATGGTAGTTGCTATATTTATTTTCTACCTTCTTTTCTCGTGCACTTTACTTTATACGGTAAAGTGTTTTGCTGTTTTATATGAAATCCAGCTTACTTCCTTCTTCTTCTATGCTCTGTGTCTCTTCGGGATATATGCGATCATGACCCTCTACTTCTTTCATTCCCTTGTAGTTCTCAGTATATTTTGTCTTCTTGTTTTCTCGAACCCTGCGATGCCATTCATTTGTTTAAGCCCATCAAGTAATCATGTCGCTCTTTTCCTCTGTCTTGTGAGTATCTGATTTTTCAAGCCCTACTTCCTGACCACGTGTCCCAGAAATTTCAGCTATCTCTTCCTGATGTGATATATAAGTTTCTTATTAGTTCAGATTCTCTCTAACAACTTGTCGTTGCTCACATATTGGTTCTATGGTAACCTCATCATCTTTCTGTATAACCGCATTTCTGTTGTTAGGAGTCCCTCATTTATCTTAGAGGAGATTGTCCAGTTCGCTGCTATATAGGAGGACAGATATCATATAACAGTTCAGTACTCTTTTGTTTGTTTCCAAAAAAGAATTCCTGTTTCTCAATACTATGTTTTGCGTTTAGAATGCGTCTTTATCCATATCAGTACGCCTTCGGATCTCAGTGTCTCACATTCTGTCCTCTGATAGAAGACTTACCAGGTATTTAAATTTCTGTATCCGCTTGATTTTAGTATCCACGACCCCTAATTAGCCTTTTGGGCTAATCTTTTGCTGATGACTACGCATTTAATTTTTTTATAGTTTATGTCTAGTCCATTTTTTGTAGTTCTCACGTTTTGCATATTTTGCAGTAAGATCTGCATCACGGTTTCCTTTTTGAAAACTTGCACTTATTTGTTCATTTTTCATTCATTATTTTTCAATTAATTAATCTTTTCTCTTTTCATGTATATTTGCTATTTTGTGATTTCTGAATTTATTCGAGTATATATTTTGTCAATAAGAACATTAACATTTCCGATCGTATAGAGTAGTGAAAATTGTATTGGGAATATTTCCTGTTGACTCTTTCTCATTTCACGATATTCAAAAATCGAAATTATTTTCTAAAGAATTTAAAATAGAGTACTCTTTGTTATATAACGTCACTGTTCTGGATCTAAACGAACAACGATAACAAATTTCTTGAAATATAACGACGAACACTGAACATGTATATATAAAAATATAAACTTATAATTTTATTTTTCGTTGGTGACGGTTGCGTTAAGGAGGATGTAGCCAAAGAGAATCACACACATACGAGGGAGTTGTCGGGAGTTGTTGACTTGCGGGAGTTGCGTTCTTTTGTTCTTGTGTTCTCTATTCGCTGCGTTCTCTCTGCGTTTTCTCAATGTTCTGATTTCAGCTATGAAAAAAAACGAACATGTAACTGAAATTTCCACGCATTTTTGACTTCTCGTGTTTTCGCTTGATTGTGTCATCTATGGCCTGGCAAATCAGTCAATCATTTTCGCCGGTACTTTCATTTGAGTCCAGCTGCCATCGATGTAATAACACTTTAGTTGGTCACTGTTTATATTTTCTGCCTTTGATGTTGATCAAATTTTTTGTCTGTCACTACTTTTGATGTCGATCATATTTCTCTCCGGTCACAGAAATATATTACATCTTTATATTGTAAATACAGCGTCAATCCAATCGTTGTGAACAAAAATTAATGAATAATAAACAAAATATACAACAGTTAGATATACAGGAAGATTCAAATCTATTTTTATAGCATTGCCTGAGAAACCACGCGTAAATTAATGTGAACTCAATCGGAGAGTCTAATGAGACACTTAATGATGCGTATCACACAAATTGTACATGAATTAAAAGAATTAGACTAAAATTAGAAAAATAATATTGACACTGAAACGAGGAATGCAATATTTATGCTCAGAAAGATGTCACAAAGGGTCTCATTAGATTAGCAGTGTCTCATATATTAGACACAAGCGCTTGATAAGGTGCGCCACAAAAACATTTGTGAACTGGTTGATTTATTTGGGCAACATATGAGAACAATTCAAAATTTATGACAGCAAGCTTCCTTATTAACTTCCGGATAGAAAAAGAATTCATTAAATACAAAATGGATCCCTTTCTTTTTCTGTGTATTTCATGAATACGCTCTCACACCCTGATTGAGCACTCTGGAAGAATGGTAGACTTTGAAAAAGTAATAGCTGCTCTAGCATCTACGAATCATTCATTCAGTAATGAATTAGAACACGCTCCTTAATGGCGTATGAATACATGGTATATCAAACGCTAAAATTTTCCTCCTTCTACCGAGTGCCCATAGCTCAGAGGTAGAAACACCGACTGACGCCGATTTGGTCAGGTTTCAGACCTAAGAAAAAAAGCAATCGAATGTCTAACCGTACTGATGAGCTGGGATACAGCGAAACAGATCTGTCTGCGGATGACTATATATATATATATATATATATATATATTGTATGTATTTTGGCAGCATTTTTTCATTAATACAAGTTTTATTGAATAATATAGACAAGTTCTGTCTATTTATTTTGTTTAAGATCCTTTCGTATGATCTGATTAACTTGATAGTATTGTCATGGAAAGACGACAAGAAAACCCAATAATTGTTGATTTTTTTATCAGGTCTGCGCTTTCGGCTTACATAAGCCATTATCAAAGGATGAACATTTAATATTCAGTGAACATAGAACATTTAAATTATTAACAGAGAGGAGTTATACAGAGAAAATTAAACAAGTCCATTTTTGCGTCGCACGTGACTGCAGGCCGAGAAGGAATGGAGGTAGTGGGTTTTTGATCAATTGAGAATATTGTGGCATGAGAGGATTGGTCTGGGAACTGCTATGTTGTAGGGGGTAAATATAATAACTATGACCTCTCCCGTTGAGTATAGTCATTGAAGTCTGTTTGTGGAGGTGTCGAAATTTTAAAAAATCAACAATTATTTCGAATTCTTGTCGCCTTCCATGACAACACTATCAAGCTAATCAGATCATACGAAAGGATCTGACACAAAATAAATAGACAGAACTTGTCTATATTATTCAATGAAACCTGTATTAATGAAAAAATGCTGCCAAAATACACAATATATATATATATGCACCATAACGCCCATCCTATGTTGTACTTTAAAAAACACATTAGACAATGAGATGATATTAAACGCTTGAAAATACTAAAAGGTTAAAACCAAAGTAGTGTAACAGACTTCGAAAATGAATATATATATATATATATATATATATATTAAAGTTGGACTTATTCTGTTCAGGGGCTACTTGTGTAGGTTTGCCTTAGGGAGGAGTTTATATGGAGAGTAGAGTAAGATGGCAGTTGACTCTAGACTTGAACAGTTAAGATAGTAGCGATCTGGGAAATATCATCTTTTGGACTGTTTTATGGAGCAATGTTTTACGGGAAGTAGTTGTTTGAATTAAACTTCTTGCCGATGAAATACGGAAGGAACGTGGGTGGTTTGATTCTATATAAGTGGGATGGCGGGTCCTAGCCAGGAAGGTTAGATATGGTGCGTCTAAGATGATGTAGTTTGTTCGAGAACTTTCCATGGTAGTAGCGAGAGAGCAATGAGAGTCTCGCTACATCCCGCTTATGAGTTAGAGCGTGGAAGGTAAATAATAATTATTCCCTAATAATGGAGTTCTTGCCCAAATATGGCATCTGACCTCTATTTTTGTAATGATCTGGCTTTTATATAGTTAATAGATAGCATGACGAGTTAAGCACTTACTAGAGTGGGACAGGAAGCATCTTTAGCAATGGATCATATACTGTTGTGTAGAAAGACGACCGACGTCCTCTACCCTAACTGTAGAACATCGACTCGTCACTCTAAGTAGCACGTATTCTCATATGAATGATTGTTGCAAAGTGAGTGGCAAAATCGTACCGGTTAAGTCGTACGCATTTCCACACTGGTCTACGGTATTCTCTATTACTGTGTTATTAAACCATATGATTAAATCAGTTCTTCACTCAAACTGTTGTGGCTGTATTTTCATACAGTATTTTTTAGCCATAACTACGAGCTTTATGTGAACTTTATAAGAAAATAAAATAAATCATACAAAGAGAATAACTGGTTTTAAATCCACGCTCTTCAGATCTAATCGAGGGCAAAATATGTGTACAACTAATGAATTGGCAGACATAAAACTTTCTTTCTTCTTTTCATATTTTTTGTTTGTTTATTGTCTTTATTTTCAGCATATCAAATCGTTGTGTATCATTTAATGCCGAAATTTAATTTTCTTTGGAGCATAAGTGATTATTTAAACGTGTTACAAATAATTATTATCTTTCAAAAATGAATTGCTAGTAATTTTTAAAAAATATTTCTGGTCTTTATTTTTTACTTTATGAATATATTGCCGGTAATTTTTGTTTATGAAAATATATTTTATAATTTCAGAGTGTTTTAAACTCAGTAATGAGTGCTACCACACATGGTCAGGGTGGACTTGAAAATAGCTGCAATTAAGAGGTGTTTTCACGCTCCTCAAATCCGACCGATCTGAAGCCTCGATGCCAGATGTAGTTTCTCATCATACCAATGACCATTCTTTCAGGGATCCGAAAATTAAGAACCATTCTTTCAATCTTTATTCTCTAAAAATGCTATTCTCAGGAACAGCTCTATATCCAGTGGGTGTGAATTGGTGGGCTTACATTCCTGACTAGAAAGAAATAAAAATATCTCAAATGGTAATCCTTAAAGACCAGAATGCAAGATGTCTCTAAATGGAAGATGGGGAAAATATTATTCACACCCCTAATCTATTGTGTTGCATTGTATTGTACTAAGTTATGCTCGGAGAATATCGATAATGATCTTTAAAACGGAGCCATGCCTATAAGTCCTGGACTTCTTATCAATTTTGCCATCATCGATGGCATTTCCTATTATATTGAGACAAGTAATCGAACCCTATTTCGGTTTCGAGCCCTTTTTAAATAAATCAATTTGAAACTACCCTCATTAGACAGGGCCGTTTTGACCCAAATAAAGTGGACAATACAATAACGATTTTTGGGGTTGACTAAGAAACGACATCATGGTTTTGTTTCTTTATTTCTTTCGACAATTTATTCTGATTCCAAATCGACCACATCTTGCAGCTACTAGTCAGGAGCCAACAGCCGAGACCATCAGAAAGTTTATCGACTATTTACAAAGTACTTCTCGCTGCATAGTATTTCCAGAGTTACATTCGGAGAAAACTCCAGCTTACTTTTATTTCAATTTATTATGGACTTAAGGATCTGCAGCTGAGCAGTTACTCGGAGATAACTGTTCCGGCCACAAGAAAAATTTCCAAGATTGCTATTGTCATAAGTTTTGACACGCAGAATTCGTTCTGGGATAGTTCTGTTTAATGTTTGTGATTGCGGAATCAAGGACTGTTTAAGGTGAGTAAATTTACAGTAAAAAGGTCTTTTACAATATAATGCATGGCTGGCAACAGAAGTGACAATCGAAAGTGCATATTAAGGAGGTTAAAATACAAAAATAATTATTTTCTATTATTCACATCTGAATCCTAATCTGTATTATAAAATGTTTTCACCAGAAATGCGTGTATTTAATATACGCTGTGTTTCTGAAAAAATAACATGATTGGTGTCACAAACAATTTATTTCCATTCCAAAGAACAATCTATGTAGTGTTTTTATTTAAATTTAACCCCTCAAGTTTAATGCTTTTTCCACCCTTCTCGGTCTCGCTTCTCTGCATTTCTGGAAGGATTCTTCTTGGATGCAGCTTAGCACCTCCGTTAAGACCATTTTGACGGTCTTCATGCCTTCAGAACTGATTCGCTTGATAATCATCTTGATCGTGGAGAAAAGAACGAAGTCATACGGAAAATACAAAGGTTTTAGAGTACGGCAATGTTCTGTTCGGGCTGGGACTACCGGACGCTCAAGGCGTTGTGAGCAGGTACACCGTTCTACAAGAAGTCTTTCATGTGAAAAAAAATGCAATGGTCGCAAAACCCTAAGATTACAGTTATCACACTCCACTATATCCTGTTCGATTATAACACAATCCACTTAGCCTTCTTTTGCTCAGAGCTCACACAGCATAACCAGTCTAATTACTGTTCAGAAAACCTCGTATATACGTATATTTGTTTTGTGTGTAAGTGACTTACCCGTGATGCTGCTATTTAATGGATACACATGGACTCAAATGTAAAACTTTACTACTTTAGAAATAACACATTGGAATGATAGTCTTATTTCCCATGGGTCTGAGCAACAACTACCCCCTGGGTAAGTAATAAAAATTCTAAATTTGGAGACCATAAATATTAATTCTAAAATGATCGATAATAATGATATTCTATAGAACTTTACATATTTTATATATATATAGATGAAATTATTATTTCAAATATTTTCTATTAATTTCATATAAATTGCTTATACTGAGTGCAAACCGCTTTCATACGGATAAAAATGCGTTAGGTAAAGGTTCATAAAGAGAAAGTGTGCAAAACAAAAATGTGTCAACTCACCGTATTTTCAACATTAATATTGTTGCCATCCTGAGAAAATTAGAAATCAAATTCGGAGTCTACGGCTATATCGTGTTGAATGCACCGGTTCACGTCCAATCACCGAAGTTAAGCAACATCGAGCCTGGTCAGTACTTAAATGGGTGACCATTTGGAAATACCAGGTGCTGTAAACGTAATGACCAAGAATGGTCCACCGGTCCTCCAGGTTTGGGGTTGGATGAAGGACTAACAACCCTACCCCGTAAAAAAACAGTTTGTTACAGAAACAGCAACAAAAAGTTGCTGCCCTATGCACCATCTGGGTGTGATTGATAAATGACGACGACGATGATGATGATTTTCAGACACCAACAAGTTAATATATGCAGATGACGAAATATTAACAACAGCCTACAAGGCTGAATGTTTTGCCCGTAGATTCTCAACCAATTCGACACTGGACTC
Organism: Ascarosepion bandense; assembly: GCA_037127315.1. Classification (NCBI taxonomy): domain Eukaryota; kingdom Metazoa; phylum Mollusca; class Cephalopoda; order Sepiida; family Sepiidae; genus Ascarosepion; species Ascarosepion bandense. The sequence goes on from JBBBDQ010030033.1 coordinate 98,352, forward strand.
GTTAGGAATACCTACACCAGACTTCCCACCCAGAACTAAGGCTCAACTAAATAACGTCCACATAACACCCTCGCTGGTCGCCAAGATAATTGCACCACTTGACCCACACAAAGCGAGCGGCGGTGACGGAATCCCAGTCATAGTACTGAAGAAATGTGCCCCAGAACTCTCCTCTGTCCTCTCTAAACTCTATAACCTCTGCCTATCTGCTTCCTGCTTTCCTGCCTGTTGGAAGTCCTCCTGCGTAGTTCCTATATTCAAGAATTCTGGCGAATCCTCAGATCCCGCCAATTACCGTCCTATTAGTCTCCTTCCAATCTTTGGCAAAGTTTTCGAAGCCATTATCAACGCCGAGGTGATTCAGTATCTTATGGCCAACGGGCTTCTCTCTGACAAACAGTACGGGTTTCGCTTCACCAGGTCTACTGCTGATATGCTAACGACCATTACCGAGTACATATACCAGGCACTCGACAAGAATGGTGAAGCCCGAAACGTTGCCTTGGATATCTCCAAAGCATTCGACAGGGTCTGGCATACTGGCCTCTTGTGCAAACTGCGGAGCTATGGGATAACTGGACATCTGTTTGACCTCATCCAGTCTTTCCTCTCTAACCGTACATTGAAGGTGGTATTAAATGGGCATGCCTCCCAAAACTACCATACGAACGCGAGTGTCCCTCAAGGTTCCATCCTAGGTCCCACGCTCTTTCTGATCTACATTAATGATCTCCCCGACACCATTAGATCCCAAGTTGGCATGTATGCCGACGACACAACAATCTACTCTCGCATCGATCAGAAACCAGGTCTGGACGAAAAAGTGAACCTCGCTGCCGTACTTGAAAGGGACCTCCAATCCTAGTGGCCTGGGGTAGGAAATGGTTGGTAAATTTCAATGCCTCTAAAACAAAGCTGTTATTAACTAACCACCATAGACAATCGCATCTACCTCCCATTAACATGGGACAGGCTAGCCTCCCAGAGAGTAAAATACTACGCCTCCTTGGCCTTACACTCTCGGCAGACATCAAATGGAATGATTATGTCGAATCCATTGCCAAATCTGCTGCTATGAAAGTGGGCTCCCTGTGCAGGGCCTGGAAATTTTTCCCACCTGAATCTATTCTGCACATATACAAATCTACCATCCGCCCGTGTATTGAATATTGCTGCCATATCTGGTCGGGTGCCCCTGCTGCTCTCCTTGGGCTTCTTGACAAAATACAAAGGAGGATCTGTAACGTGGTTGATACTGACTTGGCAGACCGGCTGCAGCGCTCTCTCACCGGCGTGATGTGGCTTCCCTGTGCCTCTTCTACAAGTACTTTCATGGCTTCTGCTCCGATGAGCTTAGATCACTGGTGCCGCCTAAGCAGGAATTTACACGAGATACTAGATTAGCAACTAGGTCCCACCCTTTTACAGTTAAACAAATAAGGTGTAACCGTAAATTCTACTCCAACAGCTTCTTTTCTCGCGCTTCCCGCCCGTGGAACTCCCTTCCACAAGTCTGCTTTCCCGACAGCTACAATCTCCAGGTGTTTAAATGTAGGGTCAATAGACGCCTTCTATCACACTAACTCCCAATTATTCTCAGAACACTCTCATCTACCCAACCCTCATTCTCTGTATCCTTACCCGCCTATCACCCACCCTCTGATATTTCCTATATTTAATCATCCTTTCTCCACTCTATGTAGCCCCCTGCGCAGTAGTGGCAGTGACATGCCTTGCTTGGGGTGAAACGCTTATAAAAAAAAAAAAAAAAAAAAAAAACAGACACAGAAAGAAAATTACGGGTCCTCCTAGACAAGTTAAAATGAAAGCGAGAAGATAGAAATAAAGTTGGAAATTACAAATTAGAGGGTTTAGGGTTAGTGTTAAATCAAGCAAGTAGAAAAATCAAACCATCTAAGTGTTTTAAAATTGCAAGAAAAAAGAGACAACAAAAAATAACAAAAAAATAAAGGCATATTGAAAAAACAATAGTCGCGTCCCAAAAGATAAACAAAACTATTTCTCCTTTTTCATGTACTGTGTCTATTCAAGATGTAGACTATCATAGACTTTCATTTGCCCCTGGAGCTCTTAATATAATTCCATTTGGCATTTCTTTCATCCATTGGCTCAATCGCGTTACTTTCCTCCTGTCCATCTTTCTCTCTATCCATTATGTGAATGTCAGATTCTTCAAGCCATCTTTCCTCATTACGTGTCCCAGGAACCTCATCTGTCTGTTATTGATGTCAGGTATAAGTTTTCTTCTAGTTTAGATCCTCGTCGTTGCTTGTATACCTAGCATCTTTCAGTAGAACCATATTTCTGCTGCCTCGACCCTCTCATTTAGCCTTGAAGAGACCGTCCAACGTTCACTGCCATACAGAAGGACAGATATCACATAGCAGTCAAGCTCGCTCTTCAGTGTTTCCAATGAGATTTTCCTGTTTCTTAGTACTCTGGTAAGATTTTGAAGTGCGTCATTAGCCGATTTCAGAGGTATACAGTTCTAGAAAATGATACTGGAAATACATGTGATTAAAAAGGAGGACTTGAAGAAACCGATAAGAAAAACGATTATTATACTTAGTATCCAAAAGAAACAATTCAAATTTATTCAGCACATAACAAAGAAAGAGAACTTAAATAATTTGAGACTCAAAATTTCAATACTGAAATCAAGAGAGAGAAGGGAATGCAGTGAATTATATATCTAAAGTGTTTCTGTAACTGGTTAATGCAAACAGCGATTAGTAGAAATGCCAAAAATATATTTTATTAAGGACGAAAAATTAAGTGCGTCATGGTTTCTCACATGCTAAAGAAATTTGGCACACAGATGAAGAAACATTTTTTATGCTCATTTTTGAAAAAATATACCGGCATTAATGTGCACGTGAAATTTGAATGAAGCTGAAATGGGTCATATGTCACCAAAGAGACAATTTCCTTTTCTAACAGACAACAAAACCTGAACATCAGGAAAAGAGTTTAAAATGAAATGTTCAATCCTAAGAACTCTACAGTATTTAAATTATTCGAACTATTGTCCTCATCTTTGTTGCCATTTGTACGTCGTTTCGTCCGTTGTACGCTCCGGCCTTCTTCAGGTGCTAGGAATTTCGGACCGAACCTTTTATTACAATCACTGGGGTATATCACCCTCATTCCTTGCGAAAGCCACGATTAGAAGTCATGGTTTATCCCCCTTGAACCCTGCATGTTCCTTGCTCACCACTGCTGTAGCCTGGTATTGAACTCACAACTCTTTGGGTTAAGTCAAAGGAACTAACCAACGTTTATATTCACTGGGTTATGTGTCCTGAACAAGTAACTTGCAAGAAACGGCCAAAACGTCGTACAAATGGCAACAAAATGAGAACAATAGTCCGAATAATGTAAATACAGAAAATACTGCCTCATCTCAGAAATATAGATAAATACCTAGGAACTCTGTTTGCAAATTCTTACACTTAAACTGATTATAGGTTCTGATATATAAATAATCAAAGAATTTAGATATGAAATTTAATTTAAGAAACGGGGGAAAACTAGCATATGCAATATTAATTAATTATATAATGACAATAGGCAAGATGGAATAATGATTAGCTTGAGGAATCAAAAATCCGAGTTCGAATCTTGTTGACTTCCTTACATTCATTTATGTTCTAATACCCTTAGAAAATCAATGAATCCGTTTCTTCTTCCTCCAGATATTGGTAAAATATCAGAATACACTGCTTCTTATTTCCAGTCTAGGAGAAGGAAACCGTGAATTCAAAATCACCTGCTGTCTTGTAAGTCTTACGCACAGGATAGACGGAAGTAATTTTATAAACAAATCTACCATGATAATTAGCCTTGAGTGGTAGCCAGTATAGAAGAAGGAAACTGAATTCAAAACTACCTGCTGTTTTGTAAGTCCTACTTTTTACCCACATGATAGACGAAAGTAATTTCAAAAACTAATCCCCCATAATAATTAGCCATGAATGGTAACCAGTCTAGGAGAAGTCAACTTAATTCAAAATCACCTACTGTCTTGTAAGTCCTAATTTTTACGCACAGGCTAGACGAAAGTAACTTAAAAAACAAATCTTACATAATAATTAGATTTGGTTGGCAGCCAATCTAGGAGAAATCAACTGAATTCAAAACCACCCGCTGCCTTGCAGATCCTCCTTCTTTAGCATAAGCTAGAACAGAACTTCAAAAACAAATCCACGTCTAAATAGCTGGAGAAACTGAGTTCTATAGAGTGGAGTGCCAACCAGTCTAAGAGAAGAAAACGCAAAATTCAATCCACTTGCCTTGTAGATCTTCCCTATTTAGAACAAGGCAAGAAGAATGTAACTTCGAAGACATAATCACCCCTGAAAAGAGGTATGGAGAAATTTCACATACTTCGGGCTAAAAGAAATGTGGCATGTCATTACAATTATTCTGCCTTGAATATGAGCATGAAAAACAAATGTGATTTGGAGGAAAGTGGTGAAAACAGCGACGCAAAATGAGTTCAGGGAATAAAACTAATGAATTAATATAATGAAAGGAAATAACATCGATGGTAACACTCAGAGGAATTATCATTCTAACTCGAGTAACGATTGAACTTATACTAAATTATCAGAACCCGATAACAGTAGTTGAGATGAAGCTGTTGAAGTGGCCGGTTTTAACTTCTTGCTAACTGGTATTTTTAGCAGACATGAGCGGTTCAAACGTCGAAGAATTTTTTTTTCTAAATGGACTAATTTTACTTCATCAATATCTATTTCAGGTGATTTTAGAGTGCCGACGACGATTTTGAAGTCTGTTTTGTGCATATTTAATGGCTTCTGCGTAAAGCTGGCTAGAGACTACAAAAATAACGTACATGTCTGATAATTTTATATTGATAGCCGTAAAACACTGATGCTGGAAATTCTTGATGATAACAGAAAATATATTTCTTCTTAATATGAAATCTGTTTTTGCACATTTAAGAATCGTTGTACGTTCGTTTTTCTAAGATTTATTTAACGAATTTCCAGTGAAAGTGTAAATAGAAAATGTAAAATTAAAAATCCGATGAATCATAAAATATGTTATAAAATGCGGTATATAAAAAAGTTTTTATTGTGGTGACCTACCTAAAAATGGACTCGTCCAAACCTTTATAATATGACTACCAACTCTGAGTGAAAGGTTACCGAGTAGTAGCCACAGAGTGAGTGAGTCAAGACGACGGCTAGAGAAAGTTCTCCCCAGTCTATGTTTTCCCTTTGTACTACGTTTCCCGAGAATATACTATTGATATGGATCCGATAGTGAGGCTACGAAAGAATAACTCGAACAACGGATAATAGGTTTGACATATTGTATTTAACAAGGAAAAATATAACTACAAAAATCGCAGTAAGCCATGCATACCTGGCGGGCTTCTCCCAGAACTACTGTATTTACTAGCCCTCCCACGCAAGGCCGGATGTGACACATGGTCATTTTAATGTGGGAATTCCCAGCCATATAGCCGGGCCAAAAATATGTCTGTCTATTTTTACCGAGTCGTGGTTCTACCCTTCGGCGGAACCACGACTGGGTTTGTGCTCTCTGCTCGGAAGCAGAGAACTGACAGTGTCATAGTAACAGTGGCAAATGCCGACTGGAACTACTGTATTTACTAGCCTTCCCACGCAAGGCCGGATGTGACACATGGTCATTTTAATGTGGGTATTCCCAGCCATATAGCCGGGCCAAAAATATGTCTGTCTATTTTTACCGAGTCGTGGTTCTACCCTTCGGCGGAACCACGACTGGGTTTGTGCTCTCTGCCCGAAGGCAGAGAACTGACAGTGTCATAGTAACAGCGGCAAATGCCGACTGGAACTACTGCCCTGAGAGTATAAACCTTATGGTTTAAATAATGACTGGAAGAGTCCATAAATGTCAGTGAGTACGCACCTGCAACAACTATTCAACCTTTTATCCGAGTCCGTGTTATCTTTTTATCGCTCTTTGGTCATAATATTTTTAATAATATAGTGACGAGATTTTATGCCAGAAAGATATATACTGGTCTGCACTACAGTAAAATAACCATTAGTAAAACAGTCTGATAGAGGGAGAATTATGTATTTTTTAGGTTCAGTAGATTTTAGGTTCTGTTACTGCTAACAGTCGCAGGATGACGGTCTGGTGACACCTGTAGCGCATATCGCTCCTTACCAGGCAAAATATCAGAGTCGCTTGGCATAACTCTCTTCACGCCGTTAGCGTTTTTAATATTATTGTGAAAGTCCATGAATATACGCGGGAGGAATAGTGAAGTGGTTTCCCGTAGTCTTCTTCATGGCTTACGGTCTTATGTTGAATATACCGGTTCTTGCTCGATCACCGAAGCTAAGCAACGTTGAGCAGGTCAGTAATTAGATGGGTGACCGCTTGGGAATACCAGGTGCTGCAAGTGTTTAGTGATGGATGTGCGTTGTGGTGTAGTGGATATCGGTTCTTCTCGGAAAGAGAAATCGGTGAGCTGAGTTCGAATTCCATTTGAATGCCGTGCATTCACTTACTCGCTAGTACCCTTGGGAAAGGTATTACTATGTCTCTTCCCTCCAGTTATGGGTTAAATAACAGGGTAGGACGTAGGAGTCTGCCCTTAAACAAATCCTAATGAGACTTTCTCCGTCGGGGAGAAAGCTGGCTGAATCCACCTAGGGTGCATGCGACTTGCATGCCATACGTCACGGCGTTTTATTCAAGAGTTCATCCGCCCATTGTAGACTTAACTGTTCGTCATCGTGGGTTGCTAACATCCCGTGAAACGAACAAAACAAAATACATGTATTATTATCAATATTTTTTTCTTTCTTCGTAATCCAGATGGAAAGTCATGAGTGATAGTTGTCACTGCGACTGTTCTAAATAAAAAAAAATAGCTCTTGGACAGCTGGAAAAAGTGAAACAGAAGATGACTTGACAGAACATAAACATTTTAGGCAGATGTGAAACGAGATGACCAAACAATGGAGACTTGATCAGTGACGGCAACAGAATTATATACGCAGTTAGTGAATATAATGAAAAAGGAGTCGACTTTATACTGGATAAAGACACGTGGAAATGCGTTATGGGATACTGCCAGATATCTGAAAGAATTTTAGTAGTTAAACTGACAGAGACGCTTCTCAATATATCGGTAATAATGATATAAGCACTGAAAACACAAAGTACAGAAGAAAAAGTCGAATCCTTCTACTCCTTGCTGGATTATGCCAAGTTACAATGCAAATTACAAGAAATCAGAATTATCATGAGAGATCCGAATGCCAAAGTTGGCCAGGAGAGAGAAGGCGAATCCGTCGACGGTTTTGGACTTGGACACCGCAATGACCGTGGTGAGAAATGGGTCCAATAGTGCGCAGCGAATGACCAGATAATAACCAACCGCCCGGTTCCAAGAACAACGAAGAAATCTATGGACATGGAAAAGTCAAGGAATGTAAATTAAGAACCAAACTGATTGTATTACTATAAACAAAACATTCAGAAACGAATTCATTCACTGCAAAACCTATCTAAGTCCTGACACGACCAACTACCAGTCGTATGCAAACTAAGGATGAAACTAAGGAAATTAAAGAAACCTAACACAGCGCTAAGACTGCAGTACAATAAGAAGGCGGATTGGCATAGCCAAAGACGCATTTCGAAAGTTAAACAGAGTATCGAGAGACATAAAGATTTTGTTGGAAACTAAGAAAAGAGAACTGGGTTGTTAGGTGATATCTGTCTGTCTATATGTCAGCGAATGCAGGGGGATCGTCTTAAGAATAAACGACAGACTCGAAGCAACAGAAATGTTGTTCTAGAGAAGGATGCTGACGAAATAATGGACCACACATGTGAGCAACGACGAGAGAATGCAAAAGTCGTCGCAAACGAAAAAGAAACATACACTTGGCATCAGGAAAAGGCGACTGACTCTGTTGGGACACGTAATAAAGAAGGAGGAGTTAGAGAACCTGATATTCACTAGATGGATAAAGGAAAAGGCGGGGAAGCTGAGCAATACCTATTAGATGGGCTGTAGCAGGAATGACGGAGCTGGGTCTAGGAGATATAACAAGAGGAAAAATGTTAAGAGAGACACGGGATACGGGTAACTGGAAACTTAAGATCGTATACGTCCTGAAAGGACACGATACATAAAGGAGAAGAAGTATCGTTTCGGAGCCTGGAGTGCAAATGACAAGCAATATTGTATGCCGTTTCTAAGTTCCTGGCAGTGTAAATTGCGCCATGGTGATCTTTTTGAAAACGGACTTTGCCGGTCTGACTCTACTGTGCGGTCACGCAAGCAAAACCCAACAATGCGCAGGCGCGAAATTAAAACTACAAAATAACGACAATTTACCCATCGCACCTTGTATACTTACAGTTTTAATGTATGGTGTATATATATATAAGAATAAATCTAAAAGCCAACAAACCTACCTAGGTTTCATCTAACGGCTCGTCAGGGTAAGTCGGCCGACTTGCCCTGACGAGCCGTTAGGTAAAACCTAGGTAGGTCTGTTGGCTCTTAGTTAGATTTATTCTTATTTGTTGCTCTACTATTGTATTGAGCGTTTTAGTATAAGGGTTCTCGTTTCGGAGTTTTTTTCTTTTCTACGAGTATTTTGACGCATGTTCAAATACTTAGTTGGTTTCTTTCTTATTTTCCCTTCCCCGCCTCTGCGTTTATTCTCGGTTGGTTTTTCGAGCCGGACTGAAATATATTATAACAATTATTAATATTATCATTATCATTATTATTATTGTTATTATATATATATATATGATCAATTGGAGTAGATAGACTAAACTATCGCCCGGTTCACACTCCACCCATGTCTATTGAAGAGGTGAAGAGGCTCATCCCTTGTTTCCTGTTTAGGATGTGGTTTCCGGTTTTTCTCTTTTTCAATCTTTTCACTCTTACGTAGCCCCCTGCGCATCAGTGGCGTTTTTGCCTTGCTTGGGGTGATATGATTAAAAAAAAAAAATGTGTGTGTGTGTGTGTGTGTGTGTGTGTGTGTGTGTGTGTGTGTACGGTTAGACAATCGATTGCTTCTAGCCAGTATTTAAACCCGCCCAAATTGACATCAGTCGACAATTTTCCTTCTAAGCTATGGGCGCTCGGTGGGGGAAGGCGGATTTTAGCGTAATATGTACACACTGTAAAATACATGCCAGTAGCCAAAAGTGTTCAAATTCATTACTAAAATAACTATGCGTAAATGTGTAAGTAGCAACTCTTTCTAAAGTCTACGAATTCTCCAAAGTGCTCTATCGGCGGGCGAGAGCGTAAATAGTGATCTGGAAAAAGTCCTGTTTTGCTTTATCGCAGCTCATCAGTAAAGAGAGATAAAATTAATACGAATAAAAGGTTTTCACTTAGTTGATTCATGCTACCTTCAACATCGCGACTCTAGAGTTTCGTAGGGATATTAGTAAATGTTGTTCGTGTGATCATATGTATGATTGTACTCTCGTACGCCATTTCTGTTTAGTCACGTGTAATCGCATTTTCGCCTTTTATCTGTTTTTCTTTTTTTCTTCTTTTTCTTTTGGAATATGTTATATCGTTTTTATTATTATTCATAAATGCCTCATCGTTTTTTAATGTTTGAATCTTGAATGCTTGTGTATCCGTATATAGGTACACGCACATATACACATACCTACATACATTCGTGCATGCACGCGCGCGCATGCATATATACATACATGTGCAAACGCACAAACACACACATGTTTTTGTATTTTTCTCTTTTTATTTGGTTCTGTGATGTTAAAACAGCAATAATAATTGTAAGTATTTATATTATTCGGACTATTGTCCTCATCTTTGTTGTCATTTGTACGACGTTAACTTAAATTCTGGTAAAAAAAGTGTTTATAAGTCCCAAAGTTCAGTTGTTCTTCTCCTTAAGTGAATATAGGCCAAATACTTGACCCAAAGAGTTGTGAGTTCAATACCAGGCTACAGCAGTGGTTAGAGCGAGATGATACATGACTCCCAAAAGTGGGACTATTTTATGAGAATGATATACCCCAGTGACTGTAATAAATGGTTCGGTTCGAAATTACGAGCACCTGAAGAAAGTCCAAGCGTTCACCGGGCGAAACGTCGTAGAAGTGGCAATAAATGTGAGTAAATAGTCCGAATAATGTACTTACTGTAAATACTACTTCATCTCAGAAATATAGTCAAATAATTGTAAGTATTATTTGTAGAATATTGAGTTTATAATTAATGTTTTATCATTAATTGTTTAAATTTATTAGTGTACATTTATTGATCTTGTGCAAACTGCTTTTTATCATTTCCCATTTGAGTTTTGTTGGAATATTATTTCTTTTTGTTTATTTGTTTGGTAGGATTTATTTTTTGTGAATTTTTCTGTTTTTAATAATATTTTATGGTTGTTATATTTTTAAAAGTGTTTTCTTCTTTGGGTTGCTATATAAATTTTTTGCTTGTGTTAATGTTATTTGTTACGGCAGCTTTGTATATTATGTAATTGGCTAAATATTTGTTGTTAAGAGGGATATTTTGTTTCACCAGTTAACTTTATTTGTTATTTTGTTGGTTGGTATTTTTGTTATTGGTTTTGCTGAGTAGTTTTGATTGTGCTTGGTTGTTATTTTTTCAGGTTATCCATGCAGCTTTAAATGTAGCTGATTGCATTTTGTTGATAATTTTATAATTTGCTATTTTTTGTTATTTCGACAAAAAAATTCCCTATTTTTGTTTTTATCTTGTTGTTGGTGGGGGTGGGTTTAAGTACAAAATTATATTTTGTCTATTGTTTTAGTTTGAATTCATTGAATATATATATTTTTCAGTCACATTATATATATATATATATATATATATATATATATATCACGTAGCACACTTGGTATACTATCCAGGTAACTTTCGATAGAGACGAACTCAAAAAAAATCTATGTAAAATTCATTTATTTAATTTAACAGAGTAATATAATTTAGAAAAGATTTTTGATTAATTACAATGGGTAATACATATTTCACCGCATCATGATATTATTACTACAGCTCGTCAGACCCAAGTGGTACAACAGCAGATCCTCAAAATATCCGCCCCCCACCAAATTATTTTACACAGACGCTCACATGTCCATATTTAGAATAGACTTTTTCTTTATCCTTACTTTTTTATTTTCTTTGGGGTTCTTTTTGCATGAGAGAGTAATTTTTCGTAAATTACTGTTACTAATATCTATTCAATTACCTATTGGAATTAATCAAAGATCTTTTCTAATATATATATATATATATATATATATATATATATATGCAGAGTGGTTGAAAAATTTACCCCACCCCTATTTTATGTATGAGTGGGTATCCAAGTCTCCTGACTTAACTTCTTGTGACATCTTTTTTATGGTTGGTTAAAGAAGCAAGTTTATTATATCAAACAATCATTTTAGAAGTAACTAAAGGACGGATACAAGAATTTATGTCTTCCATGCCACAAGAGTTCTTCGTAAAATCAGTTGCCCCAATTCCTGTGGCGACGGCTTGAGAAGCTGTTAGTGAAAACTCGCGTCAATACCGAATTTTAAATAAAACCTCATTCTAAACATTTCCTCTCATATCCATTCCTTTTAAAAAATGTAGTCAAGAAATAAGTTATAAATATTTTAGAATGGGAGTTACTCTTCAATCACCCTATATATGAAAAGAAATTGAAAATGAAACTAGAGAGTTTAAGAATATTTATTTATAGTAACCTTATTATTTCACAGTTTTATGATTTTCAAAGTGAAATTGACAATTGTAGACATCAGCCTAATTTATACAACTGGATTTGAAGATTTATTTTTCCATTCTATACCAATATACGGTCTGTTTTAAATGCAACCTGGTTGTTTGATCATCATTATGTAATCAGCTATAGTAATTGTACACAAAATGCATGGTCATAAATTGTTTTTTTCAAAAATTAAAAGTGCCATTTTTCGATGAGTGTGCCTAATGACAAGAAAGTGTTAAGTATTTCATGACAAAAGTATTTTAATCAGTTCAATTTCCAGGCCACTTATTTTCTCGGCTTTTGTGGCAATTCAAATATTCAATGAACAAGAATTAAATAATTTTTGTTTTTTTCCTTTATTTTAGAAAACACATATGGAGAACAACACATAAAAACCATAACAGTAATAAGAATGATGATGGCAAAAAATGCAAATTGTACATAAGTGTCTGCGTTTAGAAATACTCTGTTGTTAAATGCGTTAAACGGTCATTTATAATGATCAAAATTTATAAAACATGGAAAATTGATTTTCAAAGAGGAACCTGAAACCAAGTAAAATAATCACCAACGTAGAAATAATAAAATAATATATATATATATATATATATATATATATATATATATATATATATATACACTTTTAAATAGAAAGACTCGTAGTCGAAAATCCAAAAATCTGAAAAAGTTAATGAAAAATTTGATAGACAGATCTTTATCGATATTATTGATTTCAGCTAGTGTGAAATAATTATTGCTGCTGAAATAGCTGATATATATATATATATATATATATATATATATTGATTAAACAATAAAATTCATATTCAAGTATATTTCGGCGGACGAAGGAACCAGTCGTCTGTTTTGTCAACTCGGGTGTGGACTGACTTTGTGTCGGAAATACAAATTTCGGTCAGATGTGAAGCAATGGTCAGGGAAGGGTTGGAGATATTTGTCTTAAAGGGAAGAAGTTTTATAAAAATAAAATCCGTATGGTTAATATATATATATATATATAACTTTAAATTTATTTTTAGTAGATAAAGTTATTTTAGTAGACGTTCCTTGTTTTTAAACATTATATATTTCGAAAAATAACATACAGCCCAGAGGTAGAATTGCTGTTCGCTCGGGTTTCAATCCTGGGTTAAAAAGCAATCGGAGTCTAACCGTACTGATGAGCTGTGATACAGCGAAACAGATCTGTCTGCAGATGACATTATATATATATATATATATATATATATATATATATATATATATATATATATTCGTATACCCTCGTACCTACTTAAACAAACAGAATAAGAAATGTATACCCTGTTCTGGTGTGATTTTTCTGTTGATCTATGAAGGCCTCCACGGTAAAGGAACGTACTATTTTACATTTAAAATCACCCGTACTGCTAATCTCATAATAACTGGAGAACTCTAGATTCAAACATTTTCCAAGATCTTAGCAGCCAACGGAATGAAACCGAATTGACAGAAACTAAAACTTGGCTTCGCGAATTCATTTAAAAATAACAGTTCCTCAATGCGCGCATCCATACTATTCTAAAATCATACAAGCATATACATGCTTGATGCATGTAACAACGTCGTAGGCTAGAGCCTGCCGTCATCAATTACCTATGGTTTGCCGGAAGCGGTTCGTGCATGCACGTTTATACAAGACGGCTCGAGAACCAACAGGTCAATATGCATCACTGCGCACACGTCGAAACGCGTGCATCCGCGCATACGGATGCCGCTTCGATTAACTTATGAAAAGTTATTACTGTTCGTTCCAACTGATGCAGCTTCCATATTAACTACGCTGGCATTTTCGGTAATCATACAAACTCACAAAAAACAAAACAAAAAAAAAAAACGAAATAAAAATGCCAGTCTGTAACGGAATCAACAGTATGAAAAATATTAAAGAAAAATATATATATACAAAACTAATATCTCTAATAATAATGAGAATAGTTATGCAACTAAGAAAAAATGGAGTAGCAATTGAAAGTGTCGATGCCCATAAAGCTAATCACATACAAAGATGGCGATATAATAACAGCGTTTTTGATAAGCAAAACATTCACGCAAGAATATTTTTACTCAGAATAATATGTGCATGTTGATGAAGTAAGAAGAGACCTAAAATAGAATCGGAAATGTTTGAAATAAATAGCGGAAACGTTAAGCAAATGGCTAAAAAGGAGAAATTGAAGAATATTTTAAAATATATTAATTGAAGAATGGATAGAAATTAGAGAATAAGGAATATAGTCACAAGAAGACGACAATGAAGTTGTCAGGAAAAGAGGTAGTGATATTTTAATTTTGAAGAAACGAGTTTATTACAGAAGACGATCTGTAAAGAAATTCCTAAAGTTAAAAAAAAAATGTAAGAAGAGGAAAAATGGAGTGGAATTTAATTATGGACAAATACGAAAACAGAAAGATTTTGAAAAAAAAGAAAGTAGAGAAAGTATATAGAGGAGAAGGCGGAGAAAAATTAAAATTAAGAGAAAGGGAAAATAAACGACAAATGACAAAGTTTATTTGAAACGACGAGTTGCCTAAATAGAAAAAAGACAAAAATGGAAAAAGATGTGGAAATGGAAATTGAAATGAAGGTTGCAAAAACATAGAAATACCTGTGAGAAACCTAATAAGAAATATGTTGAAGAAAAAGCAAGATGTTGTAATGTGGTTAAAGATGGTATCAAAAAATAAAAAAGTTAAAAAAATTAAGAGAGAAATTCGATAATTAAGAGGAAGCTGAATAAGTAAAAAGAACTAATTATAATTTGATAAAAATGATAACCGGTAGTGAATAAAATAAACTAAAAGAATAGTGTATGTACTTTATGCATGGGTTCACTCGTGTTTGCTTGTTTGTTTGATTAAGACCCATTAGATAGATTAAACGGCCAGGGATGATTGGCTTCATGACTGGCCCGAACTGATTAGACTTTGTTTTTCGATCAGGTACGGAATAAATTTTCTGGGTTATTTTCCGGCTTTATTAACAAAATTTAATTTTTTGTTTTCAAATATCAAGGACTGAATTACCTCCCCTAAATCATTTTAAATACTAAATTACCTCCCCTGTTTTATTTTAAGCGTACATTAATTTTGTAAGTGGTCTAGTTTATTTAGTGCAATTTTATTGTTGAGAGCGGTCAATTTCATTGCAATTGTTCTTTTCCATTTTAATAATTATCTCATGCCAATCGCTGAGATGATGTCGGTATTGACTTAGCAGTCTTTGACTGCTATTTTTAATAAATAAACACTTTCTGATGAACATTGATTTATGATACCTTGGCATTTTGAATTTATGCTCTATACTAGATTCTTTTCTCGCACTTTTCGTTTGTGAAAATTGCTTCCGGCTTCTTGCTATCCAGTCGAGGTTGGTATTCGAAAATTTAAATGAAATATCAATCACTAACTTCTGTCATCTTAATATCAGTCAATCAATTAAGTGCCATATGGGATACAAGCTTTGAGCGATCAGGTCTCGAAATAGACATGTCTGACTGGGCAGAAAATTATCCCGCAGTAGGTTGCAATTGCTTTCTGGTAGACTGGTTGCCAGCCAAGGCTATATAACCCAATCTGTCCTACTATTTAACACATAACTAGAGGAAAGAGACGGATGAATACCTTTCCCAGGGATATTTGTGGATAAGTGAATGCAAGGAATACAACTGGAATTTGAACTCGGCACCCCGATTTGTCATTCCCAATCGGTATCCACTGCATCACAATGCACATTCATCTTAATACCAGTTCTCTTATTATTCTCGCTACATAATTGTTCCATTTTTTTATATTTTTTCGCGCACAGTAGCCACCTACCTCTAAGTGGCTTTATTGCTTTGCTTGGATAAAATTATTGTGATGAACTCAATAAAGAGGTAAAGAGGATGGAAGGATTAAATAAATAAAGAATAAATAATAATAATACGGGGCATTAAATTAAAAACTTCATTAAAATGAAAAATCATGTTATACCTTCATTAGAAATCAAAATAAAACCATACGGAATAATTTAGTAACAATCTATAGTGTTTGGCGAAACCAAGCCTCATCAATTTCGTTATCTTTTATACTAAGTTTATTTTAACTGATTCATACAACGATATATTCTAATTGTTTAGTATTTACTAATGAAGCTCGTTAGAAAATATAAAACTAGAAATGAGCAGATTAAATGTTTATAATTTTGTCCTATGTAAAACGATGTACAAACACAATAGTGTTTTCGTCAGTGATAAACTAAGGATCATAGAGGCAGTTAGAAAGAAATATGAAAGAAGAACAGGACTGATATTAGATCAATATATGAAGAAATGTGTTCTTTGATACTATCAAATACCTGAAAGAATTACTGTTTATTGTACTGAGCGGAAAACCATTCAAGATATCTATCATACATTCCACCTGTACCGACATCACAAAATGCAGAAAAAGAAATTGAAAAAAATTACTGTACGCTAAAGCCTAAAGCAAATCTCAAAACATTAAAACCTTCATGGGAAACCTTAATGCCAAAGTAAGCATGTGGATAGAAGCTGAAGTAGTTGGTAAATTCGGACTTCTTCTTCTATAGACCATATCCCTTCAATACGGAGGCGATCATACCCTTCTACGTCTCCCTATCCCTGGTTGCTTTTAGCACGCTTTCCCATGTTACATCACCCAAACCCCGCTCTGCCATCCACCTGCTCAGACTCTTCAGTTATGTTATCTTCTGCTCTCCCTGTCTTTCTTTCCTATATCTGACCCGTGAGTATCAGATTCTCCAAGTCTTCCTTCTTCATAACATGTCCCAAGAACTTCAGCTGTCTTTTCCTGATGCTCAGTATTAATTTCTTTTTCGTTTTAATATTTTCTAAAACCTCATCAATGATCACATGCTCGAACCATATTATCCGCAGCATCTTTCGGTAGAACCACATTTCAGTTGCTTCAAGTTTAACTTGTAATTCGTTTGAAGAAAAATAAATCCAATGATGAACGGGGAATTATCCGGTAGGCGATAAAACAGCATTTCGAGAACACCAACGACTTATATGGACATCGAGAACCTCAGGAAGAGAAACGAAAAACAAATCGACATCACTACTATCGATATGAGATGCGGGAATGAAGTTTTACACTGTAAAATATACCGAAGATCTGACAATGTGTGCGCTGACCTTTCAGTGATATACAAATTTAGAATAAAACTTTGGAAGTTAAAGAAAGCCAACACAAATTTTAATAAGAAACCCACCTGAAAGACCCGTATATGAAGGAGAAATATATGAACAGTATTAAAAGCATATAAAATAACAAAATGACACACATTAAGAAAATCATCAGCAATCGAGTATATCCCAAAAAAAGAAAGATAAAAAAGGCTTGACAGAAAAATTTTTCGATATGGAGAAAATGAAAGAGAGAAAAAAACAATGCCCAGGTATGGCACAGAATATAAGAATCTATGCAGACAAATTAAAAACAAATGCAGGCAGTTTAAAAATTAATGACTCAGCGAAAAATGTGCACCAATAAAAAGAATGTGTATCAGAAAAAAAGCACATGCATAAAAGTAGTTACTGGACAAAATAGTTGCGCTTCAACGGCACAAAGTCCAAGGTAAAGACATTGATATTCGAGAAAGAAAACACTTCAGAAATGGAATCAATACATCGGAAGACCCTTGATCGATTAAAGAGAACAGCTGGCAACAGTCAAAAATATCGAAGATCCATCAATATTAAATCGGAAGTGAATATAGATCTGACCAAATTGAAGAGAAAGAAATCAGCATAACTAAATGGAATTGATATAAAGATGAGGGCATGTTAAGATAATTTCGATATTATCAAGATTAAAGATATATTAAATGAAATATGCAGCATTAGTGATATTCTGGAAAACCTAAGTAGATTAATTTTGATAGCACTGCCTAAGAAGCCAAGTGTCATCGGACAATTAGATCTATGAGCCATATAACAAAAAGATACTATTCGAATTCTGATGAACAGAGCGCGTAGCAGAATCAGACCAGAAATCTGACAAGAACATTAAGAACACTCGGACAGAGAATGCCATATTTCAGAATATCAGGAAGCTATTATGAGAGCAATAATGAGGTTTGGAAATGATGGAAACAAAAAGGAAATTAATACTGAGCGTCAGAAAGAAACAACTGAAGTTCCAATGAGGAAAGAGGGCTTGGAGAACCTGATACTAATAAGCCAGATAAAAAGAAAATGAGACAGGGAAAAGCAGCGGATAACATATTTGAAGGAACTAATAAATTGGATGATTGAAAGAGAGTTGCATGGTGTAACAGGAGAAGGCGTGCTAAGAGCAACCAGGGATAGAGAGGCGTGGAAAGCCTTGATAGCCTACGCCCTGAAAGGACGGGGCACATAAAAGAATTAATATTTCTAGATGGTATTTGCACGTAAGTAAATTCCCTGCATTGCATTTACTTAGAAGGAAACACCATTAGGACAGGTATTAGCTTCTTCTCCCACCGGCTATGTGTTAAATGGTAGAACAGGAAAGATGTTATAGCCTTAGTTGGCAACCAGCCTACCGCAGAAAGTAAAAGCAACCTACTGCGGAAAAATGTCTACCCAGTCAGTCATGTATCTTTGAGGCATTATCGCTCAAGCATTATCGCTCAAGCATTATCGCTCAAGCGTGTATCTCATACTGATCAGAAAGCTTAATTACAATGCTGATGTTTGTGTACCTGTCTTATAGAGATTAGACAAAGATTTTTTTTTTATGCAGTACGTCACAAAAAAAAAAAAATGACGGTTCTGCTAGACCCTGCTAAACATGTTTAAGGAGGATACTAGAATAATCTAAAACATATACTTACAAAAAACCGACTGCATACGGATAAGAAATGATTTCAGTATATATACAAAAGCAGAAATCGTGTATGACATTGACATGTTTTCTCACTGGCCCTATTCAGCTGATGCAGAGAGGCGACAATTATATGATTATAATTCCTACAAGAGTTCATTATTAGCGGCTGCAATCATAACATATCATATGCAGATGACAGTGTTGAGAGCAGACACAGATAGGCAACTTCAACAACTTCTACGGAAGTTAATTAAGGAAAAACCGAAGAAAGGGCTAGACATCAACTGCAAGGAAACCAAACAAATGATTTTTACCAAAGTGGGGTGGGCCCAAAATCCAAGTTACAAATCGGAGATACCAAAATTAAATTAGTACAATTTAAACATTTGTGAATTGTTTTGATACAGGACGGAAGGCTCGACGCTGAAATTCGAAAGCGTATTGGGATAGAGAAAGTTGTTGTACAAAAGATAAATTCCAGGAGTAATTGAAAAAAAAAAATCTGGCCCTCTTACATAACACCAACGTTAAAATCGTAATCCATAAGACTCTTTGTATGAAAGACAAAGTAGTTACGCTTTGCTATATATATATATATATATATATATATATATATAACATATTACACTTGGTATATAATCCGGGTAAATTCCAAAAGAGACGAGCTCGAGAGAACTCAATGTTAAATTCATTTATTTAATTTAACTGAGTAATATTTTATAACGGATTTTTGATTATTAGTTTGGATGATACATATTTCACCGCTTTGTTGTTCTTAGCGCGGCTCTTCAGATCCAAATGGTACAACAATGGGTAATCGAAATATCACAACCCCCAAATCGATTGCCTACTGTTGTACCATTTGGATCTGACGAGCCGCGTTAAGAACATCGAAGCGGTGAAATATGTATCATCCCAGCTAATAATCGAAAATCCTTTATAAAATATATATATAAAAAATATATATATATATATTTATAAAATATATATATATATATATATATATATATATATATATATATATATATATATACTAGCCAAATAATAGCAAGTTGGACCAGCAGGCGGTAGTTCGAAAAACTGCTCAATGCACACCCAACACAAGGGAACGGAATATGCAGAGCTAACAATATGCTAAAGAACAGAAAACACACCATTTACTTGCTTTCCAGGTTTCGACAACGCAAGTCTCTTCAGGGAAGCGTAATATTTAGCTGCCTCTCTTCTTGAAACAAAATGTGGCACAAGGCCTTTTTAAGTAGGTAATTCAAGCTGTATAGCTCGGGCAAAAATTGAATGTGCACATTTCCCCAGACGAGCATAGTCTTGTGAGGTTTCCTCTCTGCCCGATGGCGGAGTATCTGATAATATCAAACATCGCCCAAGAGACTAAGCGCTTCAGGTAAGTAGTAGTTAATATATACGGTAACTGGAATATCGACCAACATGGAGGAGCTCCTCATTACGCCAAAGCCTGACGAAAAGAGGGGGAACCTCGTCACGCTCACGGCCGCCAGAATTCCCATAAAGGGAGGTAAACACGAAATGACGCCCTCAGCCAGGTTTCGTATAATCCAAAAACATACTTTCGTGAATGCTTACACCCTGTCGTATCTTCAGAACTTTTCATTCAATAAATGTTTCTGGTCCAGTTATATGACAATAGCCAATCTTTCGTCATGACACAACTAGCAAACCCCGTCACCAACACTATACAATCAGATCTTCCACGTTGGGTTTTCTATTGTTCATTTCCTTTAACTTCAACACGTGTCTAGCGAGTCTGGTACTGTTCGTGCGTCTTTCCAATCTCAATGAAGATTTATGATTATACTACATTTACTTAAAGCTGTCAGTCGTGCATCCCACAGAAACGTTTTTCTGCCCATTTGAATGTTCCACCTCAACTTTATACGCCACATTTTCAATTTTACAAGCACCACCCAGTGGGCAATAAGATGATCGATATCGCAGCAGTCGTATTAATATGCTTTGTTTCCAACAGGACAGCTAGAGTTGAAGAGAGACAAAGGGACGTAATGCATGACATACGTGATAAATGATGGTGGAGCGGGTATTGAGTGGCAAAATAGGAGAAGGGGTTTCAAGAACGACAAGGGATAGGAAGTGGAAGACAATGATTTCCTACGTCCTAAAAGGACACGGCACATAGAAAATGAAGAAGCAGTCGAGACCTATGCTGGAAGCAAACAAATTGGATCCGTACTGTTCTGGAAGATCTTTATAGATTTGTAACTTGCGTTTTGGGCTCACCTTTTAGCTAACAACCGTGAATTCTTTATCCTTGCAGTTTATGCTAAGCCCTTTCTTTTCGTTTTCCTTCACTACCTTTTGTAGTTTTTTTTCTTTTGTAGTTTTCTTTCTGAGTCTGTTATCAGTACTGTGTTGTTAGCATAGCTTATGTAGATTCATTACATTGTTTTTTGGACGTTGCATTGTACTTTGCCGATTCAGTATCCTACGTTAAGCTTTTTTTTCTATTCGAAAACCTATTTCTCTAAAAATGGAAAAAAAACTGAAGATTACGGGTAGCTGTGTGATATTTAGCAATTTCATCCAAACTCGTTTATACATTTCGTTAAACAGTAGCTCTTTTTTGTATGTGCAAAGAAGAACAACAAGGGAATGGCATTAAAATTGAATGATGCCACTTTGAAATGAAAATGGATCTTCCAATTTGAGCGAGGTGTCAGGGTTTGACGTAAACTAAGACAAATGTAGTTGTAATATTGAAGATAATTCTCTGGCTGTATAAAAAAGAACTTAGAAGAATTCTATGAAATGTTGAAAAAAGACTTTAAGTGTAATCTAAAAGTATACAGGAATAATTATAGGAAATAAGTAGAAAAACTGTATCACATATTGGATGATAATAAAGGTTTGAACTAAAAGATTCATACACGAAAGGAGGAAAATATGTGACGCTGAAAGGAAAAATGTTACCTAATGAGAAAAAAGCAACAGAATTTAGGGACAGCAAACAAATTTGGTGTTTGAAAGGTTCAAGCAACTCATGTTTTAAGATTACCAAAATCGAGCCTGGTTGGTGCGTAAATTGGTGACCACGTGCGGATATAAAAAGATGTAATCACTAGCAAAACGTATTAGGCCAGCTAAGTAGGTCCATTGCTACATATGAAAACCAAACATCAAAGTGTGAATGCAGGTGTTAGCTTTATTTGGGAACCAGTGTAAAATAATAGTAGTTCTCAATTTAAAACCTAAAAGGGGAATGTCTGGAGATATTGGAGTGCACAGTGAGTAAACTCTATGTCATCAATTATTCTGTTAATTGTGTCAGATTCAGCGCAAGGATTCGCCTCTAAAACAAATCATACGTGTTGGTCGTATATTAAATACGAACTATATATATATATATATATATATATATATATATACATATATATGTATAATTAGACTATATATATATATATATATATATAGTTTAATTATATCTTTTCTAGTCATAACAAGATTAAACCAGTGCACATTTGTATTAAAAAGTGTTCAATACAATTACTTTGTAGAACGTTTGAATGTTTTTCATTTGTAAACGATTTATTACGTGACCTAGGTTTCTACCATGATTATTGCAAATCGCCCGAAGGCATCACACATGGTATAAACCTAGGTTGCGTAATAACTCGTTTACAAATGAAATATATATATATATATATATATATATATATATGGGTGTATGTGTGTGTGTGGGGGGGATAAGACAATCACGCAACATAGTGGTTAATGGATTGGTTGAAGAAGTCTTGTTAGAAGTCTACCGAAGTCACTACTATATGCCATCACTGGATTTTTCCCGATGGGGGTATTTCCAGTAAGTTTTTTATAAGACGCACCCAAAAGATATTGAAGAACATAAAGAGACAATTAAATTTCAATGCAGTTAGATGACAGAGAAAACTCTCCGATATGTTAATTAATCAATCAGACAGAGAATTAAACAGTATTTTAAAAAATGGATAAATGATGATGATGATGATGACAGAATAAGTGCATTTACCTATTCATCACACCAGGAAGTGAATGAGACACAAGGTCAAGGTATAATGTGGGGACCCCGAACGCGTACGAGCGAACAAGGCATAAAAATTGCCCAGGCCCTGCAACCGCAAGTTGCGCTGTCCCCGGTGACAAGCACCGGTCCACCACTCTGTTGCAGTGGGGTGGCGCTGCCTCGGCACACTGTTCTCTGGGATCGGGCATCTCATAGTATCATTTTTCTCAATTGCATGCCTGTCTTGGACAAAGATACAAGTCGCAGTCTGTCTTCGAGGACAAAGACGCAACTGAAATACTAAGACAAACAAAAACGTACCTAGCCTGCGTATGATAAGCTAGCTTATGCCACCAGTACCAGTCAAATTTATCATAATGATTCTTACGAGTATAAAATGAAGCTGATGTTATGTTAAATAGAATTTTGCTTACCTTTATCGTTATCAAATAAAAAGGGATACAATTTTTATAAAGATAACAATCGTACGAATGAAAACAAAAGTTGTCTATACTATAATGAGTTTATGGAATCGTAGATATTTTACTACATAAAGCATAAAACGCAGTATAATGTATGTTATAGAAAAACAGACTTTTTATGCTATACTAAATATTATGTCTATTTAGCACCACAACGATAATGAATTTTAATTTGAAATATAGATTGCACTTTATCCTAAATGCTATTGTTATTTCACACCACAATGGTAATGAACTATCATTCGAAATATAGATTATATATTATCCAAAATGTTGCTACTTATCATTATAAGAAGTAGTGATTGGTGTGAACGCTTCCATAGCTCGACAAATCAAAAACAACATATTTATTTACGTAGCTTTTTACTTGTGCTCAGTAGAACTTTTGCTCTCTCAGTATTTCTTTCCAAACTCACTCCCTCCCAGGAGCCCCCTACCTATAGGACCTCCTACCTCTACCAAAAAGCTGACTGGGATGCCTTTCGCGATTTCCTCTGCGACGTCCCTTGGGGAAAAGTGTTCGACCTATCAGTTGATGACTGTGCCTCTGAGGTCTCGTCATGGGTGAAAGCTGGCATTGATGCCTTCATACCCACCAGGAAGTATTGCTTAAAACCATCAATCCTCTCCGTGGTTCTCTCCAGCCTGCTCAGCCGCCATTGCCCACAGTAACCATTACTTCCGTCTATTCCGGAGACAGTCATCTGATTACAATAGGCGCCTGTTCATATCTGCTCGCAATGAGTGCAAGAGAACCCTAAATGACGCCAAACGGTTGTTTGCTGAGAGAATGCGACAGCGCATAGCTGACCGCAAGTTTGGCTCCAAGGACTATTGGAGGATTTGCAAACGACTGCTCAACAATAAGACATCATCAATACCTCCTTTAATCCATGAATTTGAGGTTCTCACGTCATCTGCGGACAAAGCTGAGTGCTTTGCCCTCAAATTCTCATCCAACTCCACATTTGACTCGTCCGGAGTACACCCACCCGACTTCCCTATTAGAACTGAGGCCAAACTGCACGGCGTATATATTACCCCGACAGTAGTATCCCGAGTAATTTCAAAACTCGACCCCCATAAGGCGTGTGGAGACGATGGAATCCCGGTGATAGTCCTGAAGAGGTGTGCTCCTGAACTTTCCCCTGTCCTCTCTAAACTATTTAACTACTGCCTTTCTGCTTCCTGCTTTCCTGCATGCTGGAAGTTCTCTTCAGTCGTTCCTGTATTTAAGAATTGTGGTGAACCCTCGGACCCATCCAACTATCGCCCTATCAGACTTCTACTGATATTCGGGAAAGTATTCGAGGCCATAATCAATGCTGAAATAGTTCATCATCTCACTGCCCACAACCTCTTCTTTGACAGGCAATATGGCTTCCGCTTCGCCAGGTCCACGGCCAACTTGCTAACAACCGTAACGGAGTACATGCTAAAGACCCTTGATGAGTCTGACGAGGCTCGCGCGGTTGCTCTGGACATCTCCATGGCTTTCCACAGGGTTTGGCACACTGGCCTCCTATGCAAACTACGGGGTTACGGTATTACCTGTCGCCTGCTTGACCTAATCCAATATTTTCTAAATACCCGCAAAATGAAGGTCGTTTTGAATGGGCGTGCCTCTTCGTCCTACAGCACGAATGCTGGTGTCCCACAGGGATCCATCCTGGGCCCGACGCTCTTCCTTATTTTCATCAACGACCTCCCAGATGAGATCAAGTCCCAAGTAGGCATCTACGCAGATGACACTAGAATATACTCCTGCACTAGTAAGAAACATGTCGTGCCGGACAGACATAATCTCGCTGCTGACCTTGAACGGGATCTACACTCTGTGGTGAACTGGGGCAAGAAGTGGCTTGTCAACTTCAATTCGTCTAAGACCAAGCTGTTGTCTGTCAACCATTACAAGCAACCTCTCCTGCCTCCCATAAGCATGGACCAAGCGATTCTCCCGGAGAGCAATACACTACGGCTCCTCGTACTTACCCTGTCCTCAGACCTCAAATGGAACCATTATATTGAATCCATAGCAAAATCTACTGCTAAGACATTTGGGTCACTATGTCGATCCAGGATTTTTTTTCCGCCTGAATCCATCCTGCATATATACAAGTCAACCATCCATCTGTGCATGGAGTACTGCTGCTATTTATGGTCAGGCGCCCCTGCCGTTCTCCTCAGTGTTCTTGACAGGCTCCAAAGGAGAGTCTGCAATGTGAGAGGTACTGATCTGGCGGCTTGTCTGCAGCCATTTCCCCACCGACGAAATGTCGCCTCCCTTTGTCTGTTCTATAAATACTTTCATGGCTTCTGTTCGGACGAACTTAAGTCACTGGTGCCTCCTGAACAGGTGTTTACTCGTGCAACCAGACTGGCAACTGGGTCCCACCCATTCACAGTCAGGTTAGCCAAATGCAGACGACAATTCTACTCTTGCAGCTTCTTTTCTCGCACTTCCCGCCTGTGGAACTTGCTCCCATATTCTTGCTTTCCTGACGGCTACAACCTCCAGAAATTTAAATGCAAAGTCAATACTCATCTACTAACCACTGGACTCTAGCTCTCTCGCCAACCCCGTATAACCTTCCCTTTCTCTCCACCTATGTATCTGTCATCGCACCTGCTTTCTCAGCTTTCTATTGCTCCTTTCTAACTAGTTTGTACTCCTCACTCTTTTCTAATTAATTTTTTACAGTTATGTAGCCCCCTGCACATCAGTGGCGTTTCCGCCTTGCTCGGGGTGAAATGATTAAAAAAAAATTACTGCGTAATCGTTTCTTGAATAATACATTTTAATGTAAAACCAAGAAATGCAAGTATTTTTAGCACGTTTATAACTGTAGTACAGCATTGTAAACTGAATTGTTACAACTAAAATTATTTACACCGACAGTTACTGTACTGAGGCAATCGATAGACTTCCGCGATCAATGGCATAGAAGGCCATTAATTAGTGCCGACATACCATAGGAAATAAGGTTAACTTTTTTATAACAGTTATATTAGAAGACCCCCTATTTCGGAGTGCAATTTTTAATATCTATATTTTCTCATATAAGCGGAAATATAACGGAATATATTAAAAACAGTTTCCGCTTCCGCGATATACGCATCACTCTTCAGAAATGAGTTAGGTTCTTTCGGTGACTTGCGTGTGTATACACTGCTTATATACAACACGTTAAAATTTCCTTTCGCTGATTCTATACGCCTATGTTTCGATCCCGGCCGGAAGCAAGTGAATGTGTCTAGCCACACTGAGGAGCTGTAATACAGCAAAACAGTCTAATATGTGGATGACTAATATATATATATATATATATATATATGTGTGTGTGTGTGTGTGTGTGTGTGTGTGTGTGTGTGTGTGTGTGTGTGTATAGGTGAGTACCATATTATTTTTAGTGGATGAAATTAACAAAATCCCATGCGAAATTGATATGAAAATGTATTATGATGTAGCGTGTGTCAGTAATAAGTGAAAACCAGAGGATGAAGAGTCTAAGATTATAAGAAAAAAAAAACAAACAAAAAAAAAAAAACGAAATATCCGATACATTTGATTAAGCAAAGTTGTATACCGTGAACAATGTCGAATATTCGATTTCTTTTAGCTTTCTAAAGCCGAAGATTACAAAATGAAATTATTAAATTTCTGTGGCTTGGAATTGAGGATGGATATTTCCACATGCGACACCGGTGTCACAATTGAGTTATTTTTTAACAAGGTTATCATTTAACTGATTTCTCTGATACGTATAAGCAACACGATTTAAATGATGGCTTTCCTAATGATCTATGAGATTGTGAAATGAAAAAGGATCATGTGATCCAAGCGATGAAACAGGGTTGATACCAAAGTATTGGGCATAATGCATGGCCCATTTTTTCTAAAGAATTTGATTTGGGAACTGAAATTAGTAAGATACTATGTGATTTTAATCTGAATCACTCAGTGCGATAGTGCAGACAGTATTCATTTGCAGGTACAAAAAACGTGGATGGCTTCAAATATATGAATGAGAACATTAGATGATGGATATAACAAAACTCTATGAGATATTAAATCGTCGGTGGACGCTCCACTGAGAGTGAGGAGAACAAATTACATGTGTATGTTGTTAGAGCATGTGTTCTTCAACAGAGGTCTATATATACCGAGTGGTACATCTGTATTCTTCATGAGATACATTGACTTCAACGCAGTGAAAATCTTAATATCGTATTACTGGAAGCTGCTTGAAGATCGACAAATCATTTTCTTTATATCTAAGATGAAGTAAGTCAAGTCAGATCGTATTCTGAATTCATCTGTCAATTAGCCTCAATGACATTCTTCATTTAGGCCCAATATTTGTGCGAATTATAATCATTTTTATTTCATTAGCAAAATTAAAATGGGAAACTGTATTTATATATTTGACATTTTTAAACATAAAAAGCAAAATTTAATGATATATTTTGTTCAGTTTGCATGTAAAAGCAGCTAACTTGCGCGATATTTTACCAAAAACATTCAATTAAATATAATGGGATCGACAATTAACAATAAATGAATGTTCAAACAGTACAAGAGATAAATTTAAACAAAAGTAAATAAAATTTAGAAATATGTTGATTAATTTTCAGTACATGGTAAAACGAAAAAAAAAAGTGTAAACATTTAACAGGATATTTGGGGGTCTTAGCATATGCGTTGATTCCTTAAGTTTCGTATTTTCCAGTAACGTTTTCTGTCTATTAACATCCATCATCCAACAAGTAGAAGAAAATATTTCTAAAAATTTTCGTTATTAGCGTCACATACGAACAATAATAGAATAATAACAAAATAATAAGAATAATAACAAAATTCCTATTCTTGATATATTGATAAATGCTAATAATAATATGTTTACTACCTCCCGATGAGAAAAAAAAATAAACGGGTGCAGTCTAAACTATAAAAGTGAATGCATTGGGTATTACAAAACAGCTATTTTAAAACAAATTAATAAGAAGTGCAAAACTTAACACTATGCACGAGAAACAATTTATCCGCTGAATTAAAAAAAACACTCATTAATAATGACATTATTAATTACATCATTGATAACCAAATTAAACGCGCTATAACAAATAGTAACTTAAATAAAAAAGAAGACAATACATCTTAAATTAACCCTAAACATATCGACCTACTCTACCGTAATCAAACACATTCTAATAAGAAACAAGATGAAAGAGTACTAATATATTCCTCACTGATTACAGTAAAGAAATTTAAACTAATTATACTAAATTTATTATAAACAACTTAATAATACGCAATAACTTCTCTGCGTCAAACTGTTTTTTTTTAAATAACCAAAATTGTACCTCAGTTTAAGTGTCTTTTGGGAGATTTTAAACTTGACAAAAAATAAGTACATATATTCTCCTAACGACAATATTATCAAGATATTTTGCACTCCATTTGTCAGACACTTTCAATTGCACAACATTACTTCCTATCTTCGCAATACAGGAAAAAATAATTGGTGATATTACAGCGCGATAACGATAAACAAACTCGAGGCTCTCATGTCGAAAACAACCAACCAACATTGAACAAGATTTATTATGAGTGTTGCAGCAATGTCTTAAGTTACATTTGAGTTGACTAACATTTAACACCATGTTGCAAATCACTACAATTAATTTTAAAATAAATATAACGGAGTATTTTTTAAAAAGCGTGTTTATTTTAAAAGTCACCATCACAACGATCATGATTCCATTGTTTGTCTTCGCAATTCACCCCTGGGGATGATCTCGGATGAGATCGAAAGTACTTGGGTTAACAAAAACTACAGCGCATTCCTTGATGGAATTCATCTTAACCTCAAGAAAGATGATTAAAAAACTGCAACGAATTATTGTAAAAAATCAGACATAATATGACTATACTACTTAGTAAAACCTGCCTGATAATATTAGGTGGACTAGAAAGTTCATGCCGAATGCTAAGTGAAAATAAAACACAAAACCAAATTAAGCCATTAAATATTTATTTAACTAAATACGAGCCGTTTTGTTACACAACATTTCTCCATTTTTTCTTTAACTTAAAGACGCCGTCTTCCCAGAATTTCGGTGGTTTCTCGGCAAATAACTAAAAAAGATGTTTATTAATGTCATTCAAAGAATGAAATTTTTTATCATTGAGATTATTATGTAATGATCTGAAGAAATGAAAATGCCAAAGAGCAAAGTGAGGTGAATATGGCAGGTGGAGCAACACATCCAAAACAAGCTGCAACAATTTTGACGAGTTTCCAAAGAAAAGATAGGCGTTATCCAGATTAAATACTACAATTTCCTATTCGCCAGTTGTGTACTTTTTCTTGAATTGCTACCTTAAATTTGACCAATTGCTTGCAGTATTTTTCAAAATCAATTGATAGGTTACTTAGCAGAAGTTCATAGAACAGGATTTCTTTCCAATCTCAACAAAAACACTGCAGGAAATTCTTCGGACGAAATGCTGTTATAGGAGTGGCTAAATTTGGCTCATTTCGCTTACCTCATGAATTCTTTCGTTGAACATTTCTCTAAAGTATCGATTTCTCACTATAATTAATAATTTTCTTACAATGA
The DNA here is from genome assembly GCA_037127315.1 of Ascarosepion bandense. Classification (NCBI taxonomy): domain Eukaryota; kingdom Metazoa; phylum Mollusca; class Cephalopoda; order Sepiida; family Sepiidae; genus Ascarosepion; species Ascarosepion bandense. The sequence goes on from JBBBDQ010030033.1 coordinate 128,186, forward strand.
TTGAAATTACATTGCACTTATGAGATCTAAAATATCTTTTTTCACTCAGGATATATGGTAGCTAAACATCATAGCGATTTGAGTACCTAAGCTTCACTAAGTGCTCATGGATGGTAGATATTATTATGTTGTCATTTTTCATCATATTCCGATTCCTGCTATGGTCGCACTACCTGCCAAGTCTGCGGAAAGACCTTAGGCAGGTTGTGGTGTGTTTTTATGTCTCCATTTCATGTTTTTCTATCTCCTCTAACATCCCTAGCATTACATAGACGAAGTTCTCCTTAGTGTGTGGGCTGTACTTAACAAGAAAAGGTTTTTGTATATCTCTTAAGCTGGGGATTCCAGGGATTCTTTCAATGTGTTGTTTTTTTTTCCATTTTTTATCATTGCAAGTGCACCTACTATCACTGGCACAACTCTTGTTTTCAATTTCCACATTTTTTCTATTTCAGTTTCCAGGTCCGTATACTTTGACAGTTTTTCGAATTCCTTGGTTGCTATGTTTCAATCCGCTGGACAAGCCATATCAATTAATAGGCAAGTTTTTCCTTTCTGTTTTTTAACAATAATGTCCGGCCTATTTGCTTCAATTTTTCTGTCTGTGTAGATTGTGTAATCCCATAGAATGGTGACATCTTCTATTTCTGTAACCGGTGCTGGGTGATGTTCATACCAGTGTTTGTTTACATATCTTCCATAGTGTCTAATGCAAATGTTGCACCAACTTATCGTGACGATTTTTATATTCATTTGGGTCAAGTACAGAACATCCTGAGATTACATGGTCTATTGTGTCTTGGTATTTATCACAGAAGCTGCATTTTGGATCCACATTATTACGTATATTTGTCTGAAAGTCCCTAGTGAAAAGACTTTTGTCTTGTGCTGCAAGAATAAAGCCTTCAGTGTCAGACTTTAATCCAGATGCACGTATCCATCGATGGGAATTAACTTTATCAACATTGAATTTATAAGCACGTTCTAGATATTAGCCATGCAAAGGTTTATTATTATTATTGTTATTATTATTATTATAGCCATGATGCTAGAGCAACTATATCTTTTATTGATTCCTAATTCACAAATAAATGCGATGTACAAATATTCTGTATGAATCTTTGGGATGAGAACTTATCATTATGCATTTACTTATGTCCTAATATGCTTAATACTGGCATAATAGTAAAGGGTTCAATACTTGAGCAGGACAGTTTGTATTTCGATTCAGTAGAAATAAGAACTGAACAATCGACATTTTTTTTATAATCATTTCACCCCAAGCAAAGCAGAACTGCCACTGACGGGCGGGTAGTTACATTAAAGGTAAGTGATGAGAAAGAGGAACAAGTTACATGGGTGTCAGTGGATGAGTAAGAAAACAATTAGAATACAGATGTGAAGAGAACTGCATGAAAGTAGAGTAGAAAGGAAGAAAAGCATAATACAAGGGTTGCCAGGGAAAGGATGTGAGTCAAGAAGATAAAAGATGGCAACTGACTTTGCATTTAAATTCTTGGAGATTGTAGCTTTCAGCGAAGCAAGTATACGGAAGGGAACTCCACAGGCGGGAAGTTCGAGCAAAGAAGCTGAAAGGGTCGAAGTTGCGGTTATATTTGATTAGTTTCACTGTAAAAGGGTGGGACCTAGCCGTTATTCTAGTAGCTCGACTAAATTCGTGCAGAGGTGGCACCAGAGAGCTTAGCCCATTGGAACAGAAGCCGTGAAAATATTGGTAGAAGATATAGTTCTGGAAATCAAATCAGCAAAACCGGAGTAATTTACTTCCGTATTGATCTAGTAAAGAGTTCTGTTCGAAATACCTTGACGGATACCGGAATAAACAAGCATCAGATGAAGCCTGGAATGGTGTAATAAGTTTAAGGCGAATAGTCCGCATATAAACGTTTTGACCAGGTGAAGAAAGACAAGCAATAGTGAATGTCCAGTTCAATACCGCATGGACTGATAGTGAATCCTCAAACAAAAGCAGAACACTGTAAATCGTTCAGCTCGAAATAACTTGAAGGATACCCGTATAAACAAGCATAAGATGAAGCCTGCAATGTTGTGATGAGCTGAAGAAAACATTCCGTATATAAATATTTAGACTTGAACAAATACAACCAAGAGTAAATATCTATTTCAATACTACATTTGTGCCCCCTCAAAAACAAAATCAGCAACCTACAAAGGGCTTAGTTCGAAATAATTTGCAGCTTACTCGGATAACCAAGCGTCGGATGAAGCCTGCAATTTTTTGATGAGGTTTAGTAAAATAGTCCATAAATAATAATTGATAAATAAAAACAAGTAACAGTAAATAGCCATTTTCACACCACATGCACAAATAATGAATCACCAAACAACAACAGAACACTTTGAAAATATAAAACTACATTTACATAGTAAAATGATCAACAACCCGTATTTATAGCATTTTTTTTTCGTCTTGCATATACAAATTAACAATCCGTTTGTGTACAGAATACTGTTGTGATATCTGGTCAAGTTCCCATGCTGTTCATTTCAGTGTTCTCGACAGGCTCCAAAGGCGAATCTTTAATGTGATAGGTCCTGACTTGGCAGGTCGACTCCAGCCGCTTTCTCACCGGCGGGATGTCGCTTCTCTCTGTCTTTTCTACAAATATTTTCATGCCTTCTGCTCTGACGAACTTAGGTCACTTGTGCCCCTTCCACAAGAATTTACTCGTGCAACCAGACTGGCAACAAGGTCCCACCCATTTACATTTAGATCAACCAGTGAAACCGATAAAATGCAACCGTAACATCTACTCCAACAGTTTCTTTCCTCGCACTTCCCGACTGTGGAATTCTCTTCCACACGATTGCTTCCCCGACGGTTACAATCTCCAGGAGTTTCAATGTAAGGTCAATAGACACCTCCTAACACACTAACCTGCTCGTATTCTATCAAACACTCTTCCCATCTGCCCAACCCTCATCCTCGGTATCCTTACTCATCTGTCACCTTTCTCCTGACATTCCATATGTCTACCCACCCCTTCTCTTTACCTTCCCCTATGTAGCCCCATGCGCAATAGTGGCAGTGGAATGCCTTGCTTGGGGTGAGATGATTAAAAAAACAAAACAAAAAAAAACAAATGAAGCCGACAATTCTACTGTGTCAGCTTCTTTTCTCGCACTTCCTGCCTGTGGAAATTCCTTCCGTATGCTTGCTTTACTGACGGCTATAACCTCCAGGAATTTAAGTGCAAAGTTAATTCCCATCTCTTATCCACTTGACTCCAGTCCTTTATTCATGACCCTGTGTATCCTGTTCATTTCTTTTCTCTCTTCCCTCGCAACTGTCTTCACATCTGTGCTCCCATCATTCTCTTGGTCTTTCTCTGACACCCACTGTAACTTGTTCGTTTTTCACTTCACGCTTCCTCTGTCTAAATTTTTACTCTTATGTAGCCCTCTGCGCATCAGTGGCTGTTCCGCCTTGCTTGGGGTGAAACGAAAAAAAAAACGATCTGCAATTCATTTCATAGTACAATTACTAACAGTTTATTTTATAGCATATGTAGTTGAAGGGTTACGATCGTGTTGGAAATATTTAGATTTTGACATTGAAATGACCTATAGAGTTTGATATATAGTTTAACAAAATCTTTTATCCATTTTTGTCTTGCCGGTTTATCACTAATAATAATAATATAAACTAGTGGAAATTCCCGAAAATTTCACGATTCTCCTATTTGAAATTTCATATTAATTCTTCACTAAATTGTTGAAGAAGCTCATAACGTTTTCTACAACAATAAAACTTCTGTAGATATCCTCGTTTATTCTGTGTTAAAGGGGTTGCTGAATGGAAAATAATTCGACGTTTACAAGGATGCGAAGAGGATTTTGGACTTTATCGAGTGGGGAAATTAAAGACTGGGCAGCTTTCACTTATAAGTGGCACCAGTACATATAAATAAATGTAGATGATATCAGAGGGAGTGACATGCATGTTGAAGCTCTACAGAGAACCGATTATTTTTTTTACTTATTTTGCGATGGACCTGACGCCTGGGTTGAGATTAATTCCCAATAGTCGCTCAAGTCACGAGGCCCGAAACTCTATGTGAGAATATCCGTTCATCACGATTGGTAAATATTCTGGGTATGATCAGTGATGATGGAGGGTAACTAGTTTCATCTTTAAAGCATTGAATGTGACCAACCGAGCTGAAAAGTAAGGTCAGAGAAGAGGTTAGCTCCTAATCTCTGATTCTTGAAAGCTTTTGATGTGCACCCGTATACCATTGTATCATCAGCGTAGAAAATCGCAAGTGATCAGAGTATACACTTAAACAGATCATTTCTCTTTTCCAATATTTTCACTTTTATTTTCTTTCTTTTTTTTACCTTTCTCATTTTTTTTCTATTGGAGTAGATAGACTAAACTATCGCCCGGTTCACACTCCACTCACGTCTATTGTACAGGTGTAGAGGCTCATCCCTTGTTCCCTATTTAGGATGTGGTTTCCGGCTTTCTCTTTTCCAAGGAAAAATGATGTACCAAGGACCGAATCTTAAGGGAAGCGCACGTTGTACTCTTGCGATTTGGAGGACTGGCAATTAACAATCACCTACCCGTTAGGATCTACCCGTTAGGAAAGACTTTATAACTGAGAAGACTTTTCAAGTGACTCTATAGCTAGAGACTTTGAGTAGTAACTCCTTATGACAAAGGCTTCTTACATATCTATTGCGACCGTCCTTGAGATGTAGTTGCTGTCAAATGTCAAATGTTGTATTTATGTTAATAATCGCATTTAGAGTAAACACAGTAGACCGGTTTCCGAAACAAACTAATTTTTATGGGACAGGGTTGTTAGCCCTGCGCTCAACCCCCAAACCTGGAGAACCGGTTGACCACTCTTGGCCCCTAGCCGAGTTCTTTTTTGGCGGGACAAATTCGCCATGACACAGCATCATCGGTGAACATATGTGACATTTCGTGAGAGTACGTTTGCCAGCCGCACCCCACCACGTCCTCAGATGCTGCCAAAGAACTGTTAGCTTGTCTGAATTTCTTCAGACTACCCAGGTGGTACCACGTGGAGGTAGTTCAGACTAGCCACCTAGGTAGTTCAGACTAGCCACCTAAGAAAACTGAAATAGCAACAGAGAAAAACTCTACTTCTGTGTAGGAGGGTCCTTCCGAGTCCAATGAGGCTGGTATGAATGCTGGTGGCCAAAGCCGCGAGGATGTTACCAGTAGGTGAAGGGATAAACTGAATACCACCAAATCCAAATGTAAGAACAATGTACGAGACGGTCAATCTGGCACAAAAAACATCAGAGATGAGACGATTCAACCTCCATGTCCTAGGAGTAAATTAGAACAGATGGACTGGATCTGGTAGAATGAGAACCACCACCGGAGAAAGATGTAGAGCGAAGCCTGCTAGAGTGGAAGCCCGTAAACAGATGAGCGCTAGACTGAAAGGCAGGCACGTCAACATCAATATAACCCAATGCTACACACCAACCAACGACAGTCTGCGAAGAGGACAAAGATGACTTCTACAGCCAGTTGCAAACTGAAACAGAGAAAATCCCTCGGCATGAGCTACTTGTTATCATGTGAGAACCAGGAATGATAATGGTGAGAGATTGGTGGGGTTTTGCGTCATGAACAATCTGGTGATAGGAGGGACACTCTTCACACATCCTGACATCCTCAAGCTGACCTGGAATTCGCCGAATAGAAGAAACAGGAACCAGATTGACCACTTGATGATGAACGGTATGTGGCGACGCTCACTCCTGGACGTGAAGGTCAAGCGGAGTGCAAACGTCGGCAGTGACCCGCACCTAGTGAAGGCACTCATCAAGATCAAGTTCAAAAAGACTGAAGCCAGACTAGTCACACAGAAGCGTTTTTGACATCCAGTGACTGAGAGACGACACCGTTAAGTTTGCTTTTATCAGTGATCTGAGGAACAGATTCCAGATTCTACAGTATATTTTAAACGAATATGGGAAAACAAAATGTTGAAAAACAGTGTAAATAAATCGCCTCAATATACAGAGAAAGCAACAAGAAGATATGCCATCGTAAAAATAAAATAAACAAAAACTGGATCCAAAAAGAAACCTTGATGCAGTAGAGGAGAGAACAGAGATCAAGAAGAAGATGCTGGAGACAAATTCACTTACTTGAGCAGCATAATCAGACCCGAGGGTGGCACGAAAAAGGATATTTAAGGTAGACCGGGTAAGGCCAGGAGTGTGTTTAGGGAAATGAACAACATCTGGGGATCAATACAGTACAGAACTAACACCAAACTCAAGCTATACCAGAGCTGTGTTGTATCTACTCTCCTCTACTGATCTGAGCGCTGGAGAATGACTAAGGCGGATCTTCGATCCTTTCACACCGTATGTCTTCAACGAATACTGAGAATATTTTGGTCAGAGATGATCCTCTAAAGGAGATGCATCAAGAGAACATAGGAACCATCATTGCAAGAAGGCAGTGGAGATGGATTGGTCATGTGCTCCGGAAGATCCACAGTCAAACACAAGAACAGCACTGCACTGGAACCCAGATGCTGCCAAAGAACTGTTAGCTTGTCTGAATTTCTTCAGACTACCCAGGTGGTACCACGTGGAGGTAGTTCAGACTAGCCACCTAGGTAGTTCAGACTAGCCACCTAAGAAAACTGAAACAGCAACAGAGACAGGTGAAGATCTATAGAGAAGCCGACAAGAAAGTGAAGAGACTAGCACACCGCGACAAGAGTGAGGCCATGGAAACAACTGGTAACTGAGGTTGAAGAGACGGCAGCACGAGTTGAGCAAGAGAGTCTATACAGGATCATAAAACAGGCGACCGGCAAATTCAGAGGGAACAAAGGAGGACCTGTCAAAGACAAGCAAGGAAATTTGCTGACAACGGAGAAGGAGCGAGAAGTGTGCTGAACACTTCCGGAATGTCCTCAACAGACCATCACCCGAGGAGACAGCAGATATCCCAGAAGCTGCAGAAGACCTGGACATTGACACTGAACTGCCCACAACAGTACTTCAAGAATGGCATTTCACCAAGTCAGGACAACCTCGATGCAGAAATGTTCAAGGCGGACATCATCCTGTTCACAGCTATATGGGAGGAAGAGGAAGTACCTGATGACTGGACTAAAGGTGTGATTGTGAAGATACCCAAGAAAGGTGCCCTGAATGACTGCAACAACTGGAGTAGGAATCACTCTTCTGTCCGTGCCAAGCAAGATCCTGACCAAGGTCATCATACGAAGAACGTGGAACGCTGTAGACGAAACATTCAGAAAAGAACAAGCAAGGTTCAGGAAACAACTAGGGTGTACCGATGAGATCTTTGCGATCCAAAACATAATAGAACAGTGTACAGAATGGCAAAGACAGTTGTATGTGAACATTGAGGACTTCGAAAAGGTTTTTAACAGCATTCACAGAGATAGCCTTTGGAGCATCCGTCAACATAATGGCATCCCATCCAAATTGGTCCTCCTGATCAAGAGCTTTTACAACAAATTCAGATGCTCAGTAAGACATAGCAGCAGTAAGTAAAAACTGGAGTTAGACAAGGATGCGTGATATCAGCAGTCCTCTTGAACTTAGCCATTGACTGGGTCATGAGAAGGACAACGAAGGACCTCCTAAGAGGTATCCGCTAGAGCCTGTTCTCAACCTTGGAAAATCTGCTTCCCCATACTCACCAACATATGCAGGACAAGACCAGCAGACTGGAAACCTTTGGGCAGCAGATTGGATTGCGGATTAGCATCAACTAGACCAAAATGATATCATTGAACGTACACAGGCCTACTTCCGTCAAAGTGAATAAAGAATATCTACATCATTTAGACAAATTCACTTACTTGAGCAGCATAATCAGACCCGAGGGTGGCACGAAAAAGGATATTTAAGGTAGACCGGGTAAGGCCAGGAGTGTGTTTAGGGAAATGAACATCTGGGGATCAATACAGTACAGAACTAACACCAAACTCAAGCTATACCAGAGCTGTGTTGTATCTACTCTCTTCTACTGATCTGAGCGCTGGAGAATGACTAAGGCGGATCTTCGATCCTTTCACACCGTATGTCTTCCTCTAAAGGAGATGCATCAAGAGAACATAGGAACCATCATTGCAAGAAGGCAGTGGAGATGGATTGGTCATGTGCTCCGGAAGATCCACAGTCAAACACAAGAACAGCACTGCACTGGAACCCAGATGGCAAAAGAAAGAGGGAAAGACCAAGAACGATATGTAGAAGAACGGCAGTGTATGAGATGAAAGCCATGCATCACTGTTGGGGTTCATTGTTTAGTCTGGCCCAAGATAGGCAGAGGCAGAGATGCTTTGTTGCTGCCATACACACCATTGGGTGTAACGGATGAGAGAGAGAGAGAGAGAGAGAGAGAGAGAGAGGGACAGTAGACCTGGCAGATGGAAATCCATGCTACTTGTCACGAAGTGGTTGAACTTATTGAGGTGATTAACAACCTTCTTGTTCATTGTAGCCTCAATGGATCACTGCAGATGTGACTGCGGTGAATGATGGATCTATACTCTGAAGGTGATGACCAATCACCAGCATTCTTGAAAACGAGGCATAAATATTCTCTTTTGACATTTTCCAAAGACTTAGGAAAGATTTCTCCTTCAAGAAGCAGTAAATTAGAATCGCTAGGATTAGGGATAACTCAGGGTTAGTATACTTAACGATGATCACCGTGATTTTGCCTTGTCTAGTCAATTGTTTTGATAGATCATGTGATTTCCTGTGTGCCAATGAAAATGTTAGTGAGACGCGAAAATTCGTGGAGGGGATGACCTTTTTTCATCTAACGTTTCAATGATTGAGGCAAAAAGCTTTGCCTTGACTGGTGAGTAAAAGATGATGCCAAGGCCATTTAAAATAGTATACTCGGATGTTTCGCCTCTGTTCAGAATTTGGATAGAGATCTTCCAGATCTCTCGGGATCAATTTTGTTTTTTTCTTGAAAGCTTGGCCTGAAATATAGGTATACTTTGCCTTTTTTGCAGAAATCTCTTAAGTATAGATATACAAATGAATTTATTTGAAATTGACAATTTTTCAATTTCACTTAAACAGATGTTAAAAACTTCAATGTACACTTCTTTCTTGCAATTTTCTTATAGATTTCTGACTTCATCCAAGTCTCGTATTTGACATGTATATTCGTCTTCACATAGTCTATTATTAATGATATATTAGCAGGAAGTGATGGTCGGGAAAACAAATGAACTAACGGAGAGAGGGATAATAATAATAATAATAATAATAATAATAATAATAATAATAAATCCAATGTTGACAAAGTTAATACTCATCGATGGTTACGTGCATCTGGATTAAAGTCTGAAACTGAAGGATTTATACTTGCAGCACAAGACCAAAGTCTTTTCACGAGAAACTTTCAGGCAAATATTATGCATAATAATATGGATCCAAAATGCAGGTTTTGTGATAAACACCAAGAAACAATAGACCACCTAATCTCAGGCTGTTCTGTGCTTGCCCCAAACGAATATAAAAATCGCCACGATAGAGTTGGGCAATATTTACATTGGACAATGTGCAAACATTATGGAAAAGCTGTAAACAAACACTGGTATGAACATCATCCAGCACCGGTTACAGAAATAGAAGATGTAACCATTCTATGGGATTACACCATCTACACAGACAGAAAAATTGAAGCAAACAGGCCAGACATTATTGTTAAAAACCAGAAGGAGAAAACTTGTCTATTAATTGATATGGCTTGTCCAGCGGATTGTAACATAGCAATCAAGGAATTTGAAAAACTGTCAAAATATAAAGACCTGGAAATTGAAATAGAAAAAATGTGGAAATTGAAAACAAGAGTTGTGCCAGTGATAGTAGGTGCACTTGGAATGATAAAAAATGGAACAAAACAACACATTGAAAGAATCCCTGGAAACCCCAGCTTAAGAGACATACAAAAAATTGTCTTATTAAGTACAGCCCACACACTAAGGAAAATTTTATCTATGTAATGCTGAGGATGATAGGGAAGATAGAAAAACATGAAATGGAGCCATAACAACACGCCACTACCTGCCTTAGGTCTCCCCGCAGACTTGGTTGGTAGTGAGACCAAAGCAGAAATCGAAATATGATGAAAAATGACATAATAATAATACTAGAAAAAATCTTCAGTAATGAAATAAGGCAGTAAATACAAACAAGATGTAGATTTAATACATTCTGTAGAAAAGCAAAACAGAAGCCAAAAACTAACTATTGCGGCAAAAATATGCAAAAGAAAGCCAAGGATGAGGCTCTTGAACAGATGAAACAACGCTGGCAAGACAAACATCTACATGGCCAATATCCAGAACGTGGCAATAAATCCAATGTTGATAAAGTTAATCGATGGTTACGTGCATCTTGATTAAAGTCTGAAACTGAAGGCTTTATTCTTGCAGCACAAGACCAAGAATCTTTTCAGTAGGACTTTCGGGCAAATATTATACATGATAATGTGGATCCAAAATGCAGCTTCTGTGATAAATACCAAGAAACAATAGATCATCTTAATATCAGGATGTCCTGTACTTGCCCCAAATGAATATAAAAATCGTCATGGTAGAGTGGGGAAATATTTACACTGGACAATGTGCAAACCCTATGAAAAATATGTAAACAAAGAGATCTGAGGGAGTAATGTCATGGTCAGAGGTGCATTCAAAAAGCTGAGGAGAGTTTTGAGAAACAGAAAAACTTCATTGGAAAGAAAGAAGAGAACGTTGGATTGTTATGTGATGTCTGTCCATCAATATAACACTAAATACTGGACAATCTCATCATAGACGAAGGAAAGACTTGAAGCAATCGAAATGTGGTCCTGTAGAAGATAGCATGAACATAACATGTTAGCAACGATGCTGTTTTGGAGAGGACGGAAACAAAAAAAGAAACTTATTCTTTATATTAAGTAAACAACAGCTGATATTTCTGGGACATGTAATAAGGAAGGAGGGCTTGGAGAATCTGATTCACACTGGGCAGATAGAGAAAAAGAGAAACAGGAAAAGAGCACTTGATATACTTGATGTGCTTGAGAAAGTTAAAGGCAGAGCATGGTTTGTAAGGAGTAACAAGATATACTGTGTTAAGAGCTATAAAGGATAGAGAGATGTGGAGGGCCGTGATCGTCTATGTCCCGAATAGAAAAAGAGGATCCTTCTTCTTCGCTGTGAAATTTTCCTGTGTGTTAGTACTTTACTCAGCCAATGGAACGTGTCCTTCGCCATGCTAATTTGCCTTCGGATTCCCGTGTCGCACTTTCCATCTTATGTTAGAACACTTCCTAGGTATTTAAATTTTTGTACTTGCTTGATTCTGGTGTCCTCCACCTTTATTTGGCATTTTGGGTTGCACCTTTTGCTGATGACCATGCATTCAGTTTTCTTAAAGTTTATTGTAGTCCTTTCTTTTTAGTCATCACCGATACCTTCTGTAGGAGATCTTGTAGTTTCCTTTCCGTGTCTGCAATCAGCACTGCATTCGGCTTCGTATATTTGCACCACGGGGTCATGTTGTTAGCAGATTGCTGCTGCTGCTTGTTCTCTCTCCATCTCTTTCTCTCTCTCTCTCTCTCAAAATTATAATAATAATGATAAAAAAAATAACTAAAATTGTAAACCTGGAGTTATTATTGATATAAAATCAACGGATAATACTGACAAAAGCGTCAAGATTAAGATAAACGAAGTATAGACAAAGGCGAGTTGAAACCAATCAAATAAGGGAAACAAAAGAGAAAGCAGAAGCAAAGAAAATGCTTTAAACAAAAATGTGTGGACGGAAACAGGAAATTGAAAGTAAACAAGAGCAAACAAGAAAAGAGTGGAAACCTCCACCCCGCAAAAAACATACATAGGCATACATACATACGTACGCATATATATATATATATATATATATATATATATATATATACACACACACACACACACACACACATACATACATACATACACATACATATGTTTGACGGTATATTTACAGTAATGTTCATGGCATATGGCCGTTCTAAACGTTTCTGTTTGTTTTCTTTCTCTAACATTTTATCCTCTTTTTCGATTCTTTATTTTCACTCTTACTCTTTTGATAAGCAATTATCTTTCGTTGGTGCCTCGAAGAAATGACATCCTCCAAGATATTGCATATTTACAGCTGTACTCATCTAATTTTCGCTTAATCCGGTGAAAGCCGAGGTAAAAGAACAAAACAAGTCAACGTCCACAGTTTAGGCACGAAAGATGCATCAATAACTTGTTTGCTTCAATCTGACCTAAGTGAACACACACACACACACACACACACACACACACACACACACACACACACACACACACATGACAGAAAAACTATACGGCAGCAGCTGACTACTTTAGTGAAGCAGGAGTTATTCAGGCAGTTTTTGGGAAAAAATAGTGCGACTGGCTTAAGGAAATGATTAGGTCTTTCACCATCGAATTTAACTAACGACTAGATAAGGCTGAAGATATATATTGATAATCTGGCTCCTGAGGAGGCTTGGGGTATGTCTTACATTTAGGCCTAGCTAGGCAGGTGTTGGAGCAATCGGCTAGTCAGATATAAGTTAAACAAGAAGTCTAACGAAGCCGTGAACTTCGTCAGGGAAAAATACGTCAAGATTCCGTTTGTTACATTCGATGTAGATCCGGGATCCGCATAATTTGCGCACACCTTTTATCCACTGTCCCCATGTGCGCCTGTTATGGGATTATGTCGGCCAGCTGACGGCTCATATTGACCTTGCATACACATGTGATAATGTTTCGCCCTGTGTTCTGAGGTGAAACGGATGGTGTTTCTAACGCTGCTGGCCATAGAAAAGATGGTGTTTTGGCCAAGGCTGTTGTAATCTTTTGATGCGAACGTCACTCTCATAAAGATCTGGTTGGAATATTTGGAAATCATCTCAGGCTGGTGATCAGAACTGATAGAAAGCGTTTTCTATCGGTAGATTTCAGCAAATATGGGTGAAATTCGCAAGTCTGTTTCGCGTGAATGGGACTATATTAATCTTCCTTTTAGTTTCCTGAAGCAGCGGAAATGTGGTTCTACAGAAGGATGTTGCGGATATCATGGACCGAGCATGTGAGCAATGATGAAGTGCTGTAAAGAATTGAAACGAAAAGGAAATTAAGACTTAGCATCAAGAAGAGACAACTAAAGTTCCTGGGACGTGCAACGAGGAAGGAGGGCTTGGAGAACATGATGCTGACAGGCCAGATAGAAGGAAGAAAAGAGAGGGGAAGGCAGTAGATAACATATCTGCAGGGCTTGATCAGGTGAATGACGGAACGGGGGTTGCGAGGTGTGACAGGAGAAAACATACTAAGAGCCACCGGTGATAGGGAGACGTGGATAGCCATGATCGCCAACGTCCTGAAAGGACAGGGCACATAGAAGAAGAAGAAGAAGAAGAAGAAGAAGAAGAAGAAGAAGAAGAAGAAGAAGAAATTTCCTTTCGAGACAACGGCAGGGTTTCTAGAATTAATCTTACCCTAGATTCTTTTCGATTTTTTCCTAATGTGCTTAATTACTGTTCTCAGTCTGTTCCCAGCTTTTCATTTTGTTATGACCCGGATGACGATTCTCACTATCCAGAGTTCGATTTTGTCTCCTTTTTATCTCGTGTTGGTTAACTTTTCATTTCCCCACTTCACAATTTATTTTTCCTTTTTTTCTTCTTTAGTGAGTTAACATCTTGATTTTGCCTTGTGGTAAAATAGTAGTGGCCACTTTTATTTTTCTGTGCGGTGGACGGGTATTAATATATATATATATATATATATATGTTTTATCTTTTCACTCTTTTCTTTTTTCTTCCCTGTTTAGGATGTGGTTTCCGACTTTCTCTCTTCCAACCTTTTCATTCTTTTCTTTTTTTATTTTTTTCAATTGGAGTAGATAGACTAAACTATCGCCCGGTTCACACTCCAACCTCGTCTATTGAACAGGTGAAGAGGCTCATCCCTTGTTCCCTGTTTAGGATGTGGTTTCCGTCTTTCTTTTTTCCAATCTTTTCACCCTTACGTAGCCCCCTGTCAGTGGCGTTACCGCCTTGCTCGGGGTGATATGATTAAAAAGAAGTTTGAATATTTCGTTTTGATATATTTTTCGTTTTTGTTTTAGCTTGAAAAATTGATTGTTTTTTTACTTTTATAAAAATATTTTTTAATGGTAAATATCCATAAATTTTTACATTATGGAATTTTGGTAGGTTCCCCTATGTGTATGTGGTATTTTGTTAAATGTTGGATTATGTTAAGAGGCATGTGTTCTTGTGGCGTGTAAGTAGATTGTCACGAATAAATCGGTTAGGTTTAGAATCGTCAATAACGACCAGATCGACCCGATTTTCCATTTTGCTTTGTGTCAGAATGGTACGTAAAAATACATAAATATGCACCTATATATGTGTGTCTGTTAATTTATCACAGTTATTTTGAAATTTACACTCGACAAAGTCTTTGTAATTTACACCTGAAGATGGTCATAGAAAAGATTGAAACTACTTGGTTAAAAAAAAACAAAAAACAAAAATCTACATAAACTTCCTTGTTAAATTTCATTACTATATCAAGAAACAGATTAGACGAAGGACCAGTATAAAAATAAGTAGACACAATATGTATATATTATCTGATGAACACGCACACACACACACACACACACACACACACACATATATATATATATATACATATATATATTTGGCTCTGTAATTAGAATTTTATATTTGTATCGAGCCCTCCACAATGTTCAATTTTAATATTAATGAAATTAATATTAATTAGGATTGAGTTTTTAGGATTTACCTATCTGATCATCCTTTTGGATTTAAATTATAATATATATATATATATATATATATATATATATATATTACACTCTCATCAAAAAAGATAAAATAATTCTTCTATCACTGGTTGAGCACGTGTTTTTTTTGGGGGGGGTTGGGAACAACTTTGCTAGTAAGTCATGATTTTATTTTATTTTAAATTTTTGTAGTGGCTAATTTTATTTGAACGAGTGCGTTTTTTTTGTATTTTTTTCAAAGAAATTTTTTTTACTGGACTTTAACTAAGTTAAAACTTAGTTAACCAAACTCCCCTACTTTTTATTTTTATTATTATTTTTATTTATTTATTTTTTTTTTCAATTGTAGTAGATAGACTAAACTATCGCCCGGTTCACACTCCACCCACGTCTATTGAACAGGTTAAGAGGCTCATCCCTAGTTCCCTGTTTAGGATGTGGTTTCCGTCTTTCTCTTTTTCAATCTTTTCACTATTACGTAGCCCCCTGCACATCAGTGGCATTACCGCCTTGCTCGGGGTGATACGATTAAAAAAAAAATACCCTCTGGGAGAATGGTAGAGTTTGAAAAACAGTAGCTACTCTAACATATACGCATCGTTCATTCAGCAATGAATTAGAACACTCAGCTATTGGGCGTGTATAATGATAATATAAACGCTAAAAGTTTGCCGCCTTCTACCGAGCGCCCATAGCTCAGAGGTGGAATCCCCGCCTGACGCCAATTCGGTCGGGTTTCAATCCTGGGTTAAAAGCAATCGGATATCTAACCGTACTAATGAGCTGTGATACAGCGAAATAGATCTGTCTGCGGATGATAATATATATATATATATATATATATATATATATATATATATATATATATATAGTTTGTAATATTTTATTATTCATTTCATTATTCCAGTACTATAACAATTTATTTGAAATATGACTGAACAAAGTCCTGTTGGCTGTTATGATAAATCTTCCTAACAAACGATATAATAACTGAAGCTGTTATTCGCATATTCATTCACGTAATTATAAGCAAATTCTGAGTTTATCTAATATGATTTCTATTGGGAAAAATATTTAATTGAATATCTTGTTTATTATACTCGATTATTTTCATGTTTTGTTTTTGTGTTTCCCAATGTGATATTTGATTTCACTATTATGATTCTTCAATTTCTATGTACTTCATAGGTGTTTGAATAGCAATAGGTGTAGCACATTTAAGTGATCCTCCATATTTGAGTGCAATATCTTTTATTTTACAAACAAGGCTTGCATTTGATATTTTATGACATCATATTGGCAGGCTTAAAATTCCTCTCACATTCAAGAGCATCACTTTCTCCGTTATGTAAGTATGAATTTGATGATCCCGACTCCAGGCTTTAAGAACCATAGATTTTATTGTAATTGCAGATAAATGGAAGGAATTATGGCCATGTCATCTTTTGCATTCTATACGTTCGTCAATGCCAGTATGTGAGTCAAAAAGTTATAATGTGTTGTTATCTATCTTCATATTTTTATTTATCCCCTTATTTATCATCTATTGGTCTGTTCTTTCTTTCGTTCTTTCTTTCTTTCATTTTTTCTTTCTTTCTTTATGTCTTTCTTTCATTCTCAGTTACAAAATTTTGCCAACGATTTCACATTTGCATATCTATTGTTCTATTTTCATATCGTTGTATCTTTACGTATTAACCATTCCGTCACAGTTTGTTTACGTTAATTATAAAAAGTGTTTTATCATAAAGTAACTTAATCTTAAAATAGTTGTTTTTAAGTTATGGTGGTTAGTTCGTGAATTTGGTGACATAGTAATTCTTATTTCAATCCCTGCTTCGGGCAGTGTATACTTGAATTCAGTAAAAACATGCGGGCATTAACTCAACACTACTAAATAAAAATAAGAACTAGACTATATCCCAAAACACGGGCATTGGAATTAGAAGTGTCTTCTCCCGTAGATTAAGAAAAAGGGTACATTTCGCAATTAACTGCAGGTTAATCAGATCATTAAACACCTGCGGAAGATCGTAGAGCACAGAGGCCGAAACGTTGTGGTAAAAGCAACAAAGATGAGAATTTTAAATTGGAACATAAATAGTTTAAATAATGATTTCTTCCCATCCTGGAAATTCAGACAAATTTTAAAATATCTACAGATTTCTGTTCATCTAAAACAAAAAAAAAATATGATGACTTACATCATTGGTGAATTCCGATGTGAAACTTTCGAACGAAGAACTTTAAAACTTTTATATACTGTTGTTAGTTTAGGAACTTCTGAACGAAGTGGTAATGCAATTTTTATATACAAATGATTATATTATTTTTTTATATACTGTTGTTAGTTTAGGAACTTCTGAACGAAGTGTTAATGCAATTTTTATATACAAATGATTATATTATTTTTTTTATATACTGTTGTTAGTTTAGGAACTTCTGAACGAAGTGGTAATGCAATTTTTATATACAAATGATTATATTATTTTTTTTATATACTGTTGTTAGTTTAGGAACTTCTGAACGAAGTGGTAATGCAATTTTTATATACAAATGATTATATTATTTTTTTTATATACTGTTGTTAGTTTAGGAACTTCTGAACGAAGTGGTAATGCAATTTTTATATACAAATGATTATATTATTTTTTTATATACTGTTGTTAGTTTAGGAACTTCTGAACGAAGTGGTAATGCAATTTTTATATACAAATGATTATATTATTTTTTTATATACTGTTGTTAGTTTAGGAACTTCTGAACGAAGTGGTAATGCAATTTTTATATACAAATGATTATATTATTTTTTTTATATACTGTTGTTAGTTTAGGAACTTCTGAACGAAGTGGTAATGCAATTTTTATATACAAATGATTATATTATTTTTTTATATACTGTTGTTAGTTTAGGAACTTCTGAACGAAGTGGTAATGCAATTTTTATATACAAATGATTATATTATTTTTTTATATACTGTTGTTAGTTTAGGAACTTCTGAACGAAGTGGTAATGCAATTTTTATATACAAATGATTATATTATTTTTTTTATATACTGTTGTTAGTTTAGGAACTTCTGAACGAAGTGGTAATGCAATTTTTATATACAAATGATTATATTATTTTTTTATATACTGTTGTTAGTTTAGGAACTTCTGAACGAAGTGGTAATGCAATTTTTGCTCCAACAAATAATCAGAAGTAATTATCCTTACACTTCTAAATACATTTCGCTTTCAATTAACGAAAAATCCATTAAAAATTAAAAATAAAATAGAAAACAGTAAATTACTCAATAGTTTATCCGATACTTATCTTCGGTCGCATCGTTAATTTTATAGCATCTGATTCACTTTTCAGGTGCCCTTCGCGTAAGTATATTCTTTAAATTATCTCCAGTGATTTTTAATTTCATTGTGGATATTTTCTGTTTCCAGTCCTCACCTAAGTGCATATTGTCATCTTTTAAACTTTGGCAGTGTTCCGAGTAGTTTACATGCTGTGTCTACTTCGTTAATATTACTTGTTTTTTGAGGGTGTCGTTTCTTTCTTTTCTATTTCTTCCAATAAGTTTTCTCTCTTTTAATTCCTTCTTCCTTGCCCGATCATCAGCATCGTCTTTCTGCAATGCGTTTTTCCCGCTTGCAGGCGTTGTTTATTCCCCGATGTTAAATTTAACACTTTAGCAGGGCAACAAATTGGTAGCCTTCGTTCAAAGAAACCTTTCCCTTTCTATTCTCGGTGATGGCATTAGAAGTGGATTGTCTCCCCTTTCGGGCAATATTCCTGGTGTCCGTGCTGTCCTTTTTCAACAAAGATCACCGTGTTTCTTTTTATAAGAATCAGCGCGAAAGTACCAAACAGGTTTATCGGCAAAGTGACTAAATAAAGCCGCCTCTAAAACCTCTTCCTGGATAACATGTCTAACCGCAAGTTATATATGGGAAAGGTTGGTGTCATATTCTGAAAGAGCAGTATTTCAACCAATCACAAGAATTCCTGAATATAATTTTGCTAGCTATTTTCTTTTACTGCTATCTATATAAGATTCGTATACGTATCTGAACACCAGGAGGAGGTGCTGAAAATATTTCAGATTGACAAGGAAGTCTTTAAAAATAGCTTTCTGATGTTTAGCAATTTGGTCAGAATTTGAAAATTGGATCCAACAGAGTATTTTCGTAATATCGCCTGGTGTATTTTGATATCTATAATGCAATGTACCACTTTTGCCTCTGGGAATGCTAATATTATCTTCACAAGTTTATGTATATTTTCTGCAGTAAGTTCAGTCAGCATATAATACTACTTGTTTTTAGTACTATCTCAAACAATTCTTAGAATGTCTTTATGCCAGGGTTTACTTACATATATATGCGTTTGTGTGTAAGTATATATATATATATATATTTTCTAGACATATTCTATTAATATAAGAGACAATGAATGTCTATTATGTTTAATCATGAGCCGTTCTAAACGTCGTATTTTTGCTTTAATTTCAGTTGAAAATGAAGACAAAAATTCTCCAACATTTGGATAATTATTTATTGGTTTTCTTCTAAGCTTTCGGCTCACATGAGCCATCTTCAGAGAGGTAGTTTAAACTGAAATATTATAAAATCCACCATTAACATTTCTACGTATTATGTTTTTGAGAGTTTTTTCATCTTGTTTATAATTATTATGTATTTGGTTGCAATAGTATAAGTTAATAATGTTATGTTTATTTTGATGTAAACCATTATTAATATTATCATTATTGTTAGAGCTATTGTTAAGTTTGTTGAGATACATTTTAATTTGTTGATCAATAACGGAGTTAGGAAATCCATTATTGACTAGTGTTTGCTTAATGTTTTATATTTTATAAAGAATCACACAACATTAAGCATCTGCTGAAGTCCTCACCTCAATGTCGTTTACAACGATTGGGCCATTGTTCTCCCCAGCTTTCTTTAGGTGCTAGGAATTTTGAACTGAACTATTAAAGTTTAATAACCTTGTAGATCGTTCTCGTTCTATGTTCCATGCTACTTCGGGATGCCATCGACTCTTCTCTCTAATTTATTTGTTCACCACTGCTGTAGCTAGCTATTGAACGCAAATCACTTTGAGTCAATTCACTGGAATTAAGCAACGTCTATATCTACTAAGCCATGTGTCATTAGGGATATATGGCCACAGAGATAACTTCATGCCATCCGGAAGTAGCATCGTACATGAAACAAGAACGATCTATCCCAGAGATCGAATGAAAAATTTCGGTTCAAAATTCCTGTCACCTGAAGAAGGTTAGACAATACAACGACTGAAACGTCGTAAACATGACCATAAAACGAGGACAACAGTCCGATCAATGTAAATAATAAAAATATTACCTTAACTCAGAAGTATAGACAAATATCTGCTGAATATTCTTTTAAAATATATATTATTCCATCCTACAGAATTATTCAGATTGCCATTTGAGCCAGAAGCGGGGGTGTATTTCAGAATGTTTGAATGCTGGAACTTTTTTTTAAGAAATGTTGAACAACGTTCTTAATAAATTATATTTTTATTAATTTTCTAGTATAACATATCAAATTAGTTTTCTTATATAAATTAAACTAAAATTGAACATAAGTTTCTATATTAGAAAGAGAAACGCAAATCACTCTAAAAAATATCTGTTGTCATGTATCACGGTATCTTTTTTTTTTTTTTTTTTTTTTTAATCATTTCACCCCGAGCAAGGCAGAAACGCCACTGATGTGCAGGGGGTTACATAAATGTAGAAAGATTAGAAAAGAGTGAGGAGTACAAACTAGTTAGAAAGGAACAATAGAAAACTGAGAAAGCAGGTGCAATGACAGGTACATGGGCGGAGAGAAAGGGAAGGTTATACAGGGGAGGGGAGAGAGCTAGAGGCCAGTGGTTAGTAGGTGAGTATTAACTTTGCTTTTAAATTTCTGGAGGTCGTAGCCGTCAGGAAAGCAAGAATACGGGAGTGAGTTCCACAGGCGGGAAGTGCGAGAGAGGAAGCTGCAGGAGTAGAATTGTCGTCTGCGTTTGGCTAACCTGACTGTGAATGGGTGGGACCCAGTTGCCAGTCTGGTTGAACGGGTAAACACCTGTTGAGGAGGCATCAGTGACTTAAGCTCATCCGAGCAGAAGCCATGAAAGTATTTATAGAAGAGACAGAGGGAGGCCACATTTCGACGATGGGAAAGTGGCTGCAGACGAGTCGCCAGATCAGTACCTATCACATTACAGACTCTCCTTTGGAGCTTGTCAAGAACACTGAGGAGAACGGCAGGGGCACCTGACCATAAATGGCAGCAGTACTCCATGCACGGACGGATGGTTGACTTGTATATATGCAGGATGGATTCAGGTGGAAAAAACATCCTGGATCGACATAGTGACCCAATCTTCTTAGCAGTAGATTTTGCTATGGATTCAATATAGTGCTTCCATTTGAGGTCTGAGGACAGGGTAAGTCCGAGGAGGCGTAGTGTATTACTCTCCGGGAGAATCATCTGGTCCATGCTTATGGGAGGCAGAAGAGGTTGCCTGTAATGGTTGACAGACAACAGCTTGGTCTTAGAGGAATTGAAGTTGACAAGCCACTTCTTGCCCCAGTTCACCACAGAGTGTAGATCCCGCTCAAGGTCAGCAGCGAGATTATGTCTGTCCGCCACGACAGGTTTCTTACTGGAGCGGGAGTATATTGTAGTGTCATCTGCGTAGATGCCTACTTGGGACCTGATCTCATCTGGGAGGTCGTTGATGAAAATAAGGAAGAGCGTTGGGCCCAGGATAGAGCCTTGTGGGACACCAGCATTCGTGCTGTAGGACGAAGAGGCACGCCGATTCAGAACGACCTTCATTTTGCGGTTATTTAAGAAAGATTGGATTAGGTCAAGCAGGCGACCGGTAATACCATAACCGCGTAGTTTGCATAGGAGGCCAGGGTGCCAAACCCTGTCGAAAGCCTTGGAGATATCCAGAGCAACCGCGCGAGCCTCGTCAGACTCATCAAGTGCCTGTAGCATGTACTCCGTTACAATAGTTAGCAGGTCGGCTGTGGACCTGTCAAATCGGAATCCATATTGCCTGTCGGAGAACAGTTTGTGGGCGGTGAGATGATGAACTATTTCAGCATTTATTATAGCCTCGAACACTTTCCCGAATATTGGTAGAAGACTGATAGGGCGATAGTTGGATGGGTCCGAGGGTTCACCACAGTTCTTAAAGACAGGAACGACTGAGGAGAATTTCCAGCATGCAGGAAAGCAGGAAGCAGAAAGGCAGTAGTTAAACAGTTTAGAGAGGACAGGGGAAAGTTCAGGGGCACACCTCTTAAGGACTATCACCGGGATTCCATCGTCTCCACACGCCTTATGGGGGTCGAGTTTTGAAATTACTCTGGATACTATTGTCGGGGTAATATATACGTCATGCAGTTTGGCCTCAGTTCTAATAGGGAAGTCGGGTGGGTGCACTCCGGACGAGTCGAGTGTGGAGTTGGATGAGAATCTGCGGGCAAAGCACTCAGCTTTCTCAGCAGATGACGTGAGAACCTCAAATCCATGGATTAAAGGAGGTATTGAGGATTTCCTATTGTTGAGCACTCGTTTACAAATCCTCCAATAGTCCTTGGAGCCGAACTTGCGGTCAGCTATGTGCTGTCGCATTCTCTCCGCAAACAACTGTTTGGCGTCATTTAGGGTTCTCTTGCACTCACTGCGAGCGGATGTGAACAGGCGCCTATTGTGATCAGTTGGCTGTCTCTGGAATAGATGGAAGTAATGGTTCCTGTGGGCAATGGCGGCTGAGCAGGCCGGAGAGAACTACGGAGAGGAATGAGGTTTTAAGCAATACTTCCTGGTGGGTATGAAGGCATCAATGCCAGCTTTCACCCATGACGAGACCTCAGAGGCAGTCATCAACTGATAGGTCAAACACTTTTCCCCAAGGGACGTCGCAGAGGAAATCGCGAAAGGCATCCCAGTCAGCTTTTTGGTAGAGGTAGGAGGTTCTATGAGTAGGGGGATCCTGGGGGGAGTGAGATTGGAAAGAAATACTGAGGGAGACTACGGCGTGGTCGGAGTTGCCGAGAGGGCAAAGCTGCGAGACTTGACAGGCGTCGGGCGCAGAGGTGAAACATATATCTAGCAGTGAGGAATGACCCGAGGGTGTGCTTGGGAAGCGAGTGGGGAAGTCCACCACTTGCGTAAGGGATTGGGAAATAGCAAAGTTCACGGCGTGAATGCCCGCCGAATCAGTAACAGCGTTTTCAAGCCACTCAGAGTGATGGGCATTGAGGTCTCCAAATACAAATATGTGGGCAAATGGGTGATAGGAAATAGCCTTATCTATGTCGTCGGCAATGCTATCTAGTAGGGAGCAGTCAGGAGAGGAGGGAGAACGGTATCGTATAGAAAAATAGAAAATTATCATTGTCCGATAAATAATGTTATTATAAATAAATTTCGCAGTGTAAAAACACAATCAAGGAAATATTTGTCTTAAGAAGAAAAGTCAGATTTAGACATTAAAAAAAAACAAGGCATTAATATTAGCAACCTAGAGAAAATCATTTTAACATTTGTACAATGAGAAACGGAAAAAATCACATTGATAGATGATTTCTTTTAATCAAATAAAACTGCGCGTTTTTCAATAAGAGCATACAATCTTGTCTAAATCATTATTGTTTCTTTAATTCTGAGGCGTAAGATCGAAGTTTCTATTGAAAAAAATCTAATTTTTAACTATGCAAAAATAAATAAATAAATGAATAAAACAAAGTTCATCATTAGAAAAGAATATTAAATTAACATTAAGTGAAATTTGTTAAATTTATTTTAAATTAAAAACATTAAATTAACTGCCAAGTGGCAAAAAAAAGATTCGTGAACTAAATATGTTTAAGCGAATGTTACAAAAATGATCAGAAATAAATATAAAACAAAAGATCCACAATAAATGAAATACATCAATTTTTTTAATAGATTTTTTATAGCAGGCAGTAGAAGAAAACTATAGGCATTGCTAGAGAAGTTGGTAAAAGAAAAGCGAGATAAAATGACTAAAACATTAATTGTAAAAAGACATGAGTTAATGATGAAAATGCTAAATAATATACATTCATTAAAAGACTGTGTTTAAGCAATTGAGAATGAAGGGTTTAGAGCTAGACAAGAGAAATCCAGACTATATTAAAAATATGCGCATATGGTAGAAAGGGATTTAGTTTTTCAGTTAAGTGCCATACGCAATACACGTTTGGGTGATCATGTTCCGAAAGAGACATGATTGACTAGGCAGAAGATTTTTCCTGCAGTAGTTAGCCAATACTTTCTCTGGTAGACTGGTTGCAACCAAGGCTATAAAACCATTTCTGTCCTGTAATTTGATTAAATGCTGGAGAAAGGAGACAGATTAATACCGTTCCCAAGTGTCAGTCAGTTTTAGTGCCATACGTGATACATGACTGACTGGGCAGAAGATTATCCCCGCAGTAGGTTGTCATTACTTTCGGCGGAAACAAATTTGTCCTGCTATTTAACTTATAACTGAATGGAGGAGACGGCTCCCCGATTTCTCGTCCCAAGCCGATAACCACTGCACCATAACGCACATCCAAGGGTATGTACGCGTAAATGATGGCAACGATTTCGACTGGAACTTGCGTTGCAGTGCAGATCAAGAAATTGGAGAGCCGAGTTCGAATTTCAGTCGAATTCGTTGCATTCACTGCGCACAAATACTTTCCTCCTTCGTTAGCAACTAGTTTACCGCAGAAAATAATGGCAGCCTACTGCTAGAAAGTCTTCTACCCAGTCAGTCATGTTTCGAAAGAGACATGATCAAGCGTGTATTCCGTTTGTACATAACTGACTTATAAGGATTTAAAACTTATTTTAATTTAGCTTCGAAACATTGTCAAAACGCCACGAGAATGAACTTCAGTTAGTTTCGCACTAACTACTCACTATTAATGGTATTAAAAGATATTAGATCACTCACCATTACCACAATCTGATAGTCCATTTATAATTACTAAGCTTAGCTTAGTTTGGCATAAAAGGCAGCAAATCTGGGAAACGCACTGAAGATCGAACTCGCTGACTAGTAGTAATGGTACATCAGATCTACTAACTCTGCCCTTGACAAGACATCCGATGTTATTCACTGGGCTTAGCTACGTTTGACACAAGGTTACAAGTTTGATACCCCCATATGAAAATCACACCAAATACTCAGTAATAATGGTAAAAGTGTCTTGATCGCTAGCCACTACCACACGCAGAGTCACCAATTTTTTATTTACTAAGTTTAGCTTATTTTGGCACAGGATCGAATGAATGAGGCTCCGTACTTGGATCACACTAACTCTTCAGTAAGAATTTTTAAAATGAAATGTTCGGTAGCCATTAACTCACGCAACGATTCTCTATTTAATAATCGTAACTAAGTTTTTGTACAAAAAGAATTGGGTACCCAATAAGGATGTGCGTTGTGGTGCAGTGGATAAGAACTCGGACCGACAAATCTGAGAGCCGAGTTCAAATTCGAGTTGGATTCCTCGCATTGACTTATGTCCAAATACCCTTGGGAGAGGTATTAATCCGTCTTTTCCCTCCAGTTATGGGTTAAATAATAGGACAGATTTGGTTCTCTAGCCTTGGTCGGCAACCAGTCTACCGCAAAAAGCAATGGAAACCTACTGCGGAATAATCTCCTGCCCAGTCAGTCATGTCTCTTTCGAGACATGATCGCCCAATGCGTGTATTACGCATGGCGCTGACTGACTGACCCAATAAGGATTTAATTGCACTGATCCATAATTATAGTCAACTAGACAAACTCACTTTGAACTTACCCTCCTGTGTCTATTCTATAAATACTTTCACGGCTTCTGCTCCGATGAACTTAGATCACTGGTGCCCCCGAGGTACGAATTTGCACGAGATACTAGATTAGCAACTAGATCCCACCCTTTTACAGTGAAACCGATAAAATGCAACCGCAATTTCTACTTCAACAGTTTCTTTTCTCACACTTCCCGACTGTGGAATTCACTTCCACATGATTGCTTCCCCGACGGCTACATTCTCCGGAAGTTTAAATGTAAGGTCAATAGACACTTTCTAACACACTAACCATCTTTCAAACACTCTTCCCATCTACCCAACCCCAACCCTCTGTATCCTTACCCATCTAACACCCCCTTCTGACATTTCCTATATCTAACCACTCTTTCTCTTCACCTTCCCCTATGTAACCCCATGCGCAATAGTGGAATGCCTTGCTTGGGGTGAAATGATTAAAAAAAAATAAAACAAAGGCATCAATTGTTTGTTTATATTATGTTATGTACAAAGCATAAAGAATGGGGTTCCATATTGTAACCGCACTAAATACACAGCAATAATGATAAAAATGACTAGCTTGCTGGCGATTGCCATATGCAGAGACATCCATTGTAATTTAATAAACTGATCTTACGCGAGGTCGTAAGTACGGGGAAAGCTTGGGGACTGAATTCTGCATTTAGTATTGTCAACTCGAATAGTTCGCTTGCTAAAGGCTACATCACGCGAGGTTGAAATTGTAAGCAATTACCAAATCATCAATGGGATTTAAATTTTCTGCTTCTCTGTTAATTTCGGTTTCGTTTGTATTAGCGTATTATCATACATTTCTATCTAGCTGTACATTGGTAAGGAAGTTAATCTGTATTTCATCTTTAATTTGAATGAATCTCACTGTGCCAAATGTCGGGAAAATGGTACTAAGTTAATAAATTCTTTACAAATTACAGTAAAAATTAATCACAAATTCATGTACGTGAGGACACTTCTAAACCATATATCTTGAAGCAGTTTCCTATTTAATTTTTTTTTTCATTTAATAATTTTTCGTTTGTCTGCACTTTTAAATTTTCTAGTCGAGTTCAAACTCATTAAATCTTTCTTATGAAGTCGCGAAATGAAAGTTATCCTGAACTGCCACTTTTAGAGATATTTTTGTCTAAATGCAGATATCCCTTGAGGGCTCTATCTCTGTACCTATGTTGATCAGTTTTTCACCAATGAACCTCCTAATGGCTACAGCTCCTAAGTCTTATGTATGCTAATGACACAACTAGTTGTTAATATCTTAACAGATACTCGGATCGGTTCTAAATGATTAACTTGGTAACCGATTATGAAAGTCACCTAAAATATGCCGTTAAATGGGGCAAGAAATGCTGGTTTAATTTAAAGGTTCCAAAACAAAACAGCTTTCTGAGAGACCGCTTTCTACCTTCCATTAAAATGGCTGATGCTAAACTCCAGGAACATAAAGTGAAATGAATATGCTGAACCAATTCTATGTCTGTTGCTAGAAAATTAGACCCACTCTGTCTTGCTAGAGAACATTTTTCTCCACAGTTTTTCTTACATATTTATAAGTTTATCACTCATCCGTGCTTTGACTCAGCTATGGGTTAAATAGTAAGACTGATACCTGTAAGAATCATTGTTAGTCTCAAAAACGTTGTTAATGCAATATTCACTCTTAAAAAAAGATGAAAATATCATTCTTGCAATCTAAAATGTTTCAGCTTCAAAAAACCCACAAAGGGTTGGTAAGTCATAAAAAACACAAAAACAGAAATACAAAAACACAAACACACACCGTGCTTTGAATAAAGCTGCCACATATGATCGGGTTCACCTGCTATATATTTAGATATTCGTTATACAATAAAAACAATTGCAATGTAATTGGTCCTGACTTGGCATCAAGGTTTCAGTCACACTGCATTATTCTTTTGAACTTTGCTCTATGTTATCTAGCCTTTTATCAATTTAAGCGCAGTAATAGGCTGTACGAGAAATCAGAGGGTCGAATTCAAACCCCAGTCAAATTTGTTGCATTCATTTACGTGCAAATACGGTTTTTCCTCCATCTATGAGTTAAATAGCACGACAAATTGTGTTCTATAGCCTTACTTTGAAACCAGTATACCGTAGAAAGTAATGGTAAACTACTGCAGGAAATTCTTTTGTCCGGTCAGTCACGTTTGTTTCGGGACAATCGCCCAAGTGTTCATTACATATGGAACTTAGTTGATTAGATTGCAACAAGGTCTCATCATTTTACAGCGGAATTAGTAGTTCTTTGCTAACAATTTTTTTTCTCACACCTGTCTCTTATGGAACTCTCTTCCGGCTACTAGCTTTCAATCCAGCTTCAAAAAACAAAATGCAATGTCAATGGCTATCTACTGTCTGCTTGATTTGTCTTCTTTTATAATTCGCAATCCTTAATAATATTTCATTTTTCTAATTCTTTCACAATTAGTAAGCTCTTGTGTTTACAGGCTTTAATGACACGCATGGGAAAAAGTGATTAAAAAATAAAAAATAAAAAAGAGTCGAATTTTATTTTCACGTTTTTATATTTCCGCATTGACACAATGTATTTCCTGACATCAAATCAATTTTTTTTCTGAAATATTCCTTGTCATCATTAATTAATTTTTTTGCATTTGATATATGATTGTCAGCAAATAAAATTTTAATAGATGCAAACCACAATTTGTAGATACCAAACCCAAGCAAGAATAAAAATTTAGATTCAGGGAATGTTTTCGTAGGTGATGGGGGATATTGCAACAAAATCCGATGAGTGAATCGGAATAGCGAAAAATGCTTTCCAAAAGCCAAGTAAAATTTTAAAACAAATGAGAAATTTTGTAAGAACAAAAGTAAAGAGTATTGAAACATTACGCAATATTAGTCATCTATGAGTGAGAGTTAGAAAATCATCTCAGGGATGAAGAAATCTAAAGCGAAAAAAGTTTTTCTACAGAATGATGCTGAGAATGCCATGGACTGAAAGTGTTAATATTAGGAAAATTTTAAGTAAAATTGAAAGAAATAAACATTTATATTTAGACTCAAAAAGAGGCAGTTGAAATATTTAGAACACATATTGAGGAAAGAGGGATGAGAAAATTTGACACTCTCGGATCTTTTGAGGGTAGAAGAGGGAAAGAAAATCAGCAAGTAATCTACTTAATGAGATTGTTTACATGGGTATCAGAATAGAGATCATATAAAAATATCGAAAGGACAGAATTAACTGAGCGCTACAAAGCAAAAGGAAATTGTGACTAGCCATCCGCACGCATGACCTGTCGTCTCGCGGTACTATAAAAGGAAAACAATAGTCAACCACTGAAAGACAGAAACAGGTTCTACAGAAGGATGCTAAGGAAACAATGGCCCAAACATTTCTTCTTCATCTTAATGAGCCATGTCTTTTCAGGACGTAGGCGATCATGGATTTCTATTTGCTCCTACCGCTTGTCGCTCTTAACAATTTTTCTCTTGATATCTCTACCTAAACCTGCTCCACCATCTACTTGATTAAGCCCATCAAGTATCACACTGCTTTCTTCTTTCTCTCTTTCTTTTTATTCATCTTCTCGGTATTAGATTCTCTAAGCCCTCCGATCTCATTTCTTGCCTCAGAAATTTTAGCGGTCTCTTTCTGATGTATAAATTTAATTTTCGTTTGATTTCTCTTCAAAATACCGTCGTTATTCACATGTTAGGCACATGCTTTCTTTCGTGTTCTTCTGTAGCACCACGTTTTTGTTACTTCGAGATTCATCTTCATCTTTGTGGAGATTGTCCACCATTCGCTTCCTTAAAGGAGGATATATATAACATAACAGTCATGTAGTTTTTTCTTTGTCTTCAATGAAATCTTACTGTCTCTTAATACTCTGCTTAGCTTTTGAATTACGTCCATAGCCATGCCAATGCGCTTTTATATCTCAATGTTGAACTTTCCATCTTCTATCTTCTGTCAGAACAATTCCTAGATATATAAACTTATTCAGATGTTTGATTTTAGTAACGACTGAGCTAAAAATCCGCCCCACCATTACTGATTCAAGAGAATAGTGGAAGGAGCAAAACAAACAATTTGCCAACTAGATATTACAATATTTACATTATACGGACTTTTGTTCTCATCTTGTTGATATTTGTACGACGTTTAGATCGTTGTACGCTCCGGCCTTCTTCAGTTGTTAGGAATTTCGAACCGAACCCTCTATTACAATCACTGGGGTATATGATCTTTATTCCTTGCGTAGTATTGCCTCTTTTGGTAGTCATGTGTTATCTCCCTCTAAACATGTAAGATACTTTTTCACCACTGCTGTAGCCTGCTATTGAACTCACAACTCTTTGGGGTCAAGTCTCAGGAACTAACTAACGCCTATATCCAGAAGTGGTGAACAATTAATTTACAGAGTAAAAGGGAGATATCTCATTACTACACAAAGAATGGAGTTCATATAACCCATTGATTGTAATAAAGGGCTCCGTTCAAAATTCCAAGAACCTGAAAAGAGACGGAGCGTACAACGGCCGAAACATTGTACAAATGGCAACAAAGATGAGGGCAATAGTCCGAATAATGTAAATTCGAGGAATTACATGTACTGAAAAACGTTTTTCTACTCCAACAGTTTCTTTCCTCGCACTTCCCGACTGTGGAATTCTCTTCCAAACGATTGCTACAATCTCCAGGAGTTTAAATGTAAGGTCAATACACACCTCCTAACACACTAACCTGCTCCCATTCTATCAAGCACTCTTCCCATCTGCCCGACCCTCATCCTCGCTATCCTTACTCATCTGTCACCTTTCTCCTGACATTCCCTATGTCTATCCACTCCTTCTCTTTACCTTCCCCTATGTAGCCCCATGCGCAATAGTGGCAGTGGAATGCCTTGGTTGGGGTGAGATGATTAAAAAAAAAAAACAAATAATCCCACAGCTGGAGATTCAGGAATAAAAAAAAATAGTAAGACGTGGAGAATATTGATCACCTACGTGCAGACGAAACTCTCCGCATAAAAGAAGGTCGATTCAGTATTATTTAGAAAAAAATTGATTTAGATCCAAAGAAATCATTCTTTCGTTTACCTTTATTTTTGGCGATGTTCGTGAACTGAATGGGCCTGTGTAGCTTAAAGTGAATAACATGGAATCAGACTAGCTGACGTGATGCTATGCACCTGTTAGATGCCGATGTGACAGTTGTCTATTCTGAATGCAAAGGAAAGATATCGTTCAGGTAATCAGAACACGTACGAAACGTCAGTTCCTACCACAATGTCAATGTTTGCATGATTGCTTTTCTACACCAGAATTGCCGAAAACGAACCTACAACTCTTTCGATTATAAGTCGTTCATTTCTTTTCCTTTTTTTCTCTCCGGCTCACCATTATCTTCCTCAATATCTAAAAACATTCTCCTTCCTTAAATTATTTTTCTATTAGATTTATCTTTCTCAAGTTTAATTAATTTTCTGAATGTATCTCTCAATATTTATTTATTTAGGATTATGAAGTAGGCAATATATTGAAATTAGGAAGTTGATATTGCATAATTTTACAGGCCAGAGACTCTCAGATTGATGTCAAAACAGTCGGGTTTCAATCCTAGATGGAAGTAATCGGATGTCTAACCGTACTGATGAGTTGTGAAACAGGACTGTCTGCAGATTACTATAAATATATTTTTATATATTCGTCATCCAGATACATGGCTGTTTTGCTGTATCACAGTTCATTGGGGTGGCTGGACATCCACTTGCTTCTGGCCGGGATCGAAACTCACTAAAATTTACCTTAATCCATGCGTAAGGTAAATTTTAGCGTGTTATACACGTGTATACACGCGCCAGTCACCCAAAGATCTCAATTCATTGCTGAAGAGTTATATATATATATATATATATATATATATATATATATATATATATATATATATTAGACTCTCCTGTCGTTTTTAACCTATGTCAGTTAGTTATTCAATTTCTAGAACCAGCAGTCAGAATAACCACACGTCTCATTCAATTACAGTACTGAAGGCTTGTGTAGAGCCAACCACACTTTTTGGAAGAGCAATATACAGAGAAATGGTGCACTGTATCGCATCTGTAGGCTTTTTAATTCATAGTTAACTTTTTCTTAGAGAGTTGGCTGTCCAAGATTCTCTCCTGCTATTTATCCATACCTAGAGGTGAGAAAAGATGGATTCATATATTTTCCATAGGTTATAGTAGGTAACTATCACTCTTTGTGTATATATATATAAAATAAAATAAATTTCGAAGTTAAAAAATATTAATATGAAAAAAACATCATTTTTTAATATTAAAATATTAATATTAATTAGAATCAGGTCTTTGGGATTTACCTTCCTGCTTTCCCTTTTGGATTAAAGTATAATATATATATATATATATATATATATATATATATATATATATATATATATGATCGCATAGCATCTCTTGGTATCGAGATACCATGGTTAAACGTCCCCAGATCGCCGATTTGGGAGGGTGTTTTATATGAGAAATTGGCAGTTGACCGTGCAGATCATTTCCCCTATCGATGCAAGCGACGTTGGACAATACATCTTGGTACTGGTGCCATCATCGGTGTTGCCAGAACAAAATTGATCATAACATTGGACAATATTGCTCTGGATTTGAACCATAGGTACAAAGCCTAGACTGTCTTATCATTTACTCGTAACTGAATTGGAGTGTTTCTTTCAACCATATTTGTCACCAAATTAGGCTATAGAAACTTGTTTGTCCTGCTATTTATACATAGTTTTTTTTTTATAAATTTTCGAATTTCATTCTCCTTAACCTGGTTCCATGCAAGGCTGCTGAACCCAGTCTCTCCTATTTTCCATAGTTGATTGTAGAAGTGAAGAAAGTGATGCATACGTTTTCCAAATGTATTCACGTATGTGACTGTAATGAACTCAACTGAAATGCCAACTGCCCAATTCTTAAATCCGAGCCGGAAGATTTGACCGTCTTGTTTTGAAATATGAGATTGTCTATGAGATAGACAACTCTGAATTCAACATCAGCTAAATGGGTGGGTTCATCAGTTTATCACCACCCACTACGGTAATTCATATCGCGCCTCCATGGGTTAACTGACTCCTGTTATTGATCGTGACCGGAAAAGCAAAGTGAAGGAAACAGTGGTAGAAAGATTGTATTACAGACATTCAATTTTTATATTTTACCTGTCGTAGACTCTTTATCAATATCACTACATGGAAAAATCACCTGCTTTAATTACTACTCTATAACAACAGAGGTAATTTGATATTTACAATTCCAAAAGGAAACGAAATTAGATAAAACTGTATTATGGCGATTAAAGAAGGGGGATAACCTGCCTTGTTTTAAAAATAGTTTTTAAAAGTCACTCAATCACCTGCGATTGAATCCCACACCTGGAGAAATTAAGGCAACTCCCATTGTTTTTAAATTTTTGTCATTAAAATTTCAGCTTATGTTTCTCTTTTCTTCATTCGTTTTTTTCTTCCTGTTATTTAATAAAAATTTTAATAAGGCACAATGCTAAAAGAGAGAAATATAAGAAATTAAATTGGTTTTAATCTAAGAGAAGAATATGTCTGCCAAAACGAAGTCAGCAGTCAAAATGCTCTCTCATTTCTAAGGCTGAAGCACTAACATTTAACACAAAGATAAAATACGCGCGCCGACTAACCATTGCGTCAATCATTTTAGAACCTTTCAAATTTTTTTTTATGATTATATTCTTTATCTTGTCTTTATCTTGTATTTTTCATTTCCTTCATATTCTGAGTTTGAGTATTTTTTAATGCAATATCAACATCGCTTGGTTATTTAATGCCAAAAAGGTGGGGTTTTAAGGCATTTCTTTAATGTTCGGTTACAGTGAGAAAGTTGATTTAGTTAGATTTGAATGAACATTTTTTTATTCTTTTTTATTTTAGAAAACTTAAATCTTCTTTTAATTTTGTATTCAAAAATATTTTGCTGAGAAAACTGTTTTTCCTTCAAAAATATGTTATAGTAATAACTTTTTTATTCAAAAATGTATTGTTGGCAATATGTTTCCCTTCAGAAATGTACATTTTTGTATAAAAGTCTGTTTTTATGTCTATAATTCTACAAAAGTGTATTTCTAAACTTTCATAGTGTTTTGACCACAGATTGGGGGCTAACTATTTGCACATAGCTGGGGCTCTAACAGGTGCTACCATCCCGAGTCAGAGTGGACCTGAGAACAACAGCAATAGAGAGGTGGTTCCATGCTATTCACAACCTCCCGATCAGAGGTTGTGCTGCTGGATGCTGTTTACCATCATACCCAGGACCCCTTTATATTCTGCCTCGTTTCATTTTCTTTTTTTTTCTTTTTTTGTCGGTCTGCCTTTTGTTTATTTCCTTCTTTTACTTTCATTTTTTCTATTTTTTTTTCTTGTATTTCTCTTCTACTTCCTCCAGGTTTGTTCAGTTAGTCAGTTAAATGCCATACGTGATAAACGCTTTGTGGGTTACGTCTCTTTCGAAATGACTGACTTAGCAAAGGTTTTTCCGCAGTAGGTTGCCATTACATTCTGCGTTAGAGTGGTTGCCAACCAAGGTTACAAAACCCATTCTGTCCTGTTATTTAACCCATAACTGACGAAAAAGACGGATTAATCCTATTTTTTGATTAAGTGAATGCAACGAATTCAACTCCAATTCGAACCCTGACCTCTGATTTCTCGTTCCCAGCCGATATGCACTGCAGCAAAACGCACATTTCTCATCTTATTTCCTTTTCCTTTTAAACTGCCTTTCGTTTTTTCTATTTGCCTCACTTCACTTTCGATTTTCTGATCATTGCTTGTTCCATGAATATTTCCTTCTTTTCTATCCACCATTTCTTTATTTATTTAGTTCATTTCTGTCTATTTTATTATTAGGTAATTTTAGACAACGCCTCAAATTGCTACAAAACCAAAAGATTAAAATGGAAACTCTAACCATGTTCTCAAATCGACTCGTCATCTCGACACTTTCATATAGATGTCGTGTATGGCGCCAAACTCGTTCAAAGATATTTAACGTGACAATTGTATACAACCACTTTCTTAGATGGGTAGTTAAAAGAGGCTTTGAGTGAGTAAAGCCTGCGTGTCTTATTAAAAAGTCTCCTTTTTTTAACATTGTGGACTGCGGCTACAGACTCACAAAATGTACGATACGAAACAGAAACCACATGACATGACTGCCAATAACTACCAAAAATAAAATAATAATAATGATAATAATAATAATGGATAACGCCTGTTGTTGAAAGAGAATATAAAGAACTTATAAAAATGTTATCATTCCACACTACTTCAACTAAAAGACCAGAAAGAAATCACCCAAAGATGCTCAAAAGATCTATAAGAGCTACTTAACTTTAAAAAACCTGTTTTTTTTTTTAGGTATTTTAAGAGAAATGTTTTATATATTTCAACCATACCAGTACTCAGGGACGTAGCTGATGCTAAAAAAAAAAATTCACCAGGCACAGAGAAAATTGCCCCTGTTTATAAGTTAACAATATGATGACGTCATCAGTATCATCCGTTTGCAGAAACGATGATTTTTGCGGACTTTTTCGGCTATTCCAACAGAAATTAGACACAGAACGTGAACCAAAGCAGGACTTTCTGCGTATAACCAGTCTTTTCTCCCCAAATTAATAAATAATCAAACAGATTTTTACTGCGTTCATTCGGATGTTTTCTTCGTTTTTCTTTCTTTCTTTTTTTCTTCGTGAATTATTTAGTGTGATTTCTGACGAAGACATTTTTCCTTGCCCTGAATTTTACTATGATTGCACGGATCGGCCCGGACCCGTGCCCGGTAGTCAGATACGGCCATGCACTGACTGCTCGGTCAATGAGTGTCTATCGTTTCCTTGGAGGGAAACTACTGATATTATTATTTCACTTTTTTTGTTTCATTATGTTTTCTAACTTGCAATCTAATTTTTTTCAACACTTTCGTTCTACTTTCCACTTCATTTTTCTTTCTTATTCCCTTCATTTTGTTTCTTCAGACTTATTTTTATTATTTTTTTTACATCAATTTTCTCCCTTCCCGTTCTTTATTTCTACTTTTTTCCTTTTCTTTTTGCAGTTTATTTCCAGTTATGAGGGCGACGATAAACTACATTGTGATCAGTTGTTTGGAGATTTTGAGGAGCGTCAAGCCATCTACTAATTGCTATTGTTCGCACAACACCTTGTAGCTCATGTTAGGGTCCGATCTATGGGAAAATAGTGGACGCTCAAACAAAACACTATAAATGCAAAAATATACATTTTCAGAGTAGAAATAGCAACAAATACTTTATATAAAAAAGCACCAACAATACATGTTTATAATCGAATGACCAACAACACATTTATGAAGTAAAATATCAGGCAATATATTTCATCTGAATTTGAAAGCATAAAATCGGACTTAAGATTTTAGCATTAAGTAACCCACAGAGATGTTGATATGCCGCTAAACAAAACCAACCAACCGTTTCTATCCTCTACCTTCTTTCTTGTTTGTTTACATTCGTCATCCCTTCCTTTTTTTTCTGTTCACTTTTCTATTTTCTTTACTTTCGTCTTTTCATTTTTCTTTACTTTCATCTTTTCATTCTTTTCTTTATTTCAGTTTCAATCTTCGTTTTAATGTTTACCTTTTATCCCCGTGTTTCGATACGCATTTTTCCCTTCTTTTCTTGTCCTTTTCATTACCTATTCAACACGTAAAATCATTTCACGCGGTCGTGAACAGAAGCGAGTAAATCCGGACTCAAGTATGGACAAAAGCAAAAACGAAAAAAAAGATAAAAAAGGAAACTCATCAGAACAAATCAAGAAATTACTATAAAAATACACAAAGCAAGCAAACACACCTCACAAGTTAACCTCGAGTACGTTACTTCATTATCCATTGTGACTTTTGTCAGCTTGCCTCGAAAATTTAAGTGTTGGTGAGTATACTCGCCAAATATAACAACGGGGTTTTTGTTAACTTTACAACGAGCATCGCGTTGTCCATTTCAACATAAGTCAGGAACCCAAAAAAATAAAAAAAATAAAATGGTCGACAAAATTAAACAAAGATGCTAAGTCAAGTGAAAGGAACTATATATATATATATAGCGTTTTTGGGTAGCAATCCCTCTTTAATACCTGTTTAATGAAACGTTCAACAAGATACTACGATAAAGCGTTTCAATATTTCTTGTATTTGTGTGAGTGATTTCATTTTTGTGCATAAAACCTAAAGATCTGCCCAGAAGGTCTAAATATATGAACTATTTCGGTTATTGTATTACTTAGTAATATTTCTACAAATATAAATTACTGGTAATTTTATATTGTCGATAATATTGATACTCAGAAAAGTATGAGTGCTTAATATATTTATTCAGCACAATATCCAGTGCAAACAAATATATACGAAAAATAGAGAACAATAAGTTACAAACAATTAAAAATAAACAAACATGCGAGCAAAAGAGAGGCGGTCTAAATGATGAATAACCGACGGAGTCAGTTTGTCCGAATTTTAATCTGCTTTACGCAACTTGCTAAAAAAAAAAAAAAGAAATAAAAAGACGACACTTAAATACATATTTCGTAGAGTTTTTCAGGCCAGTGTGGAAGAGGTGCTAGTTAGTCTATAAAATCCCCCCTTTGAAATTTTATGTCCCCTGGACGAAATATTTCTGTCTTTTAGGAACTATTTCCTATACACCTATTGATATTTGTTTTCAATTACTCAAGCGATTCTGTTGTACTGTTGATGCTTAAGGACGTCAAACATATCGTGACTCACCGTCATAGGTTCCTTCTTGCTTTGATCTGTGTCCGCCGTATATCTCTTTATTTTATTTCATTGTCTCTTAATCTCACATTTTTTTTTAATCATTTCACCTCGAGCAAGGCGGAAACGCCACTGATGTGCAGGGGGTTACACAAATGTAAAAAGATTAATTAGAAAAGAGTGAGGAGTACAAGCTAGTTAGAAAGGAACAATAGAAAGCTGAGAAATCAGGTGCGATGACAGATACATAGGTGGAGAGAAAGGGAAGGTTATACAGGGGAGAGGAGAGAGCTAGAGTCCAGTGGTTAGTAGATGAGTATTGACTTTGTATTTAAATTTCTGGAGGTTGCAGCCGTCAGGAAAGCAAGAATACGGGAGCGAGTTCCACAGGCGGGAAGTACGAGAGAGGAATCTGCAGGAGTAGAATTGTCGTCTGCATTTGGCTAACCTGACTGTGAATGGGTGGGACCCAGTTGCTAGTCTGGTTGCACGAGTAAACACCTGTTGAGGAGGCATCAGTGACTTAAGCTCATCCGAGCAGAAGTCATGAAAGTATTTATAGAAGAGACAAAGGGAGGCCACATTTCGACGATGGGGAAGTGGCTGCAGTCGAGTCGCCAGATCAGTACCTATCACAATACAGACTCTCCTTTGGAGCTTGTCAAGAACACTGAGAAGAACGGCAGGGGCACCTGAACATAAATGGCAGCAGTAATCCATGCACGGACGGATGGTTGATTTGTATATATGCAGGATGGATTCAGGTGGAAAAACATTCTGGATCGACATAGTGACCCACCCTTCTTAGAAGCAGATTTTGCTATGGATTCAATATAGTGGTTCCATTTGAGGTCTGAGGACAGGGTAAGTCCGAGGAGGCGTAGTGTATTACTCGCCGGGAGAATCACTTGGTCCATGCTTATGGGAGGCAGGAGAGGTTGTGTAATTTAGGATGTTTTATCAATACAGCATTTTGCCAATTCTTTTTATCAATGGTTCCTTCTTCCCACGTTGCTTTTCCAAATTAATTTTAAAAATATACTTTTGTCCAGTGTTATAGTGTTTACCATTGGTATTTTTTTTCTTTCTTCTGAAGGCCTCAGTTTGTCGAATACTAAACGAATTTTTCTCGCAAACAAGAGTTTGGCAGTAGCCATTTCTGAACTTGCATTTAGTTTAAATATTATACGATATATGGACAAGAAGTTTTGTAATTATTCCTTCACGGTTTCAATTCCGCTTGCCTTCTTAACTGCTCTCTTGAACACATCAAATTTTTCCACCATTCTGTTTGACCTTGGATGTTAGGGTGAGGATGTTAGGTGTACAAATGAATGGTTTTTACAAAAATTCTTTTTACTTTTTGAAGAAAATTGTGTACCGTTGTCGGACAACGCGAATCTTGGGAATATTTCGAGCAAAAAATCTATCATGACTATTATTTGGCGTTTTACATTTAAAAAACTTGTCCACTTGGTGACGCTGTCAACCACAAGTAATAAGTCTCTTTTATTTGACCGGCATAGTCAATGTAGTCTTGACCATGGTTTATTGGTCTTTGGTCAAAATCTGGATTTCAATGGTGATGCCTTTGCTGCCAACGCACAGTTCTTACAAGTGTTTTCTTTGTCCATATCATACCAATATATATAACTCCTCAGGAGAGTTTTCATTCTTGATATTCCTGGATGTCCGGTATGAAATTTCCTCAAGAATTTTCTTTGTTATTCCCACACGATCTTCATACCGTTACATATAGAAAAATA
Source organism: Ascarosepion bandense (assembly GCA_037127315.1). NCBI lineage: Eukaryota > Metazoa > Mollusca > Cephalopoda > Sepiida > Sepiidae > Ascarosepion > Ascarosepion bandense. The sequence continues at coordinate 167,620 of JBBBDQ010030033.1, forward strand.
TTATTCCCTTCATTTTTCTTCTGATCCATTACATCATTTTTTTTTTGGAATAAATTTATCAAATTTTGCTTTGGATCTTATTTCTTTCAACGTGGCTGGTAGTCGTTTTACTCTATTATACAGAACGTTTTTAATATTTATTTTACAACTCAGTGAAGCAATAACGGTCTCCTTCAATGGTTCTCCTAATGGTTTGAATTTAAAGGGCAGATGCAGATCTACCAATGTTTATATATCAGGCAACTATTTTTTCCAAAAAGTAAGAAAAATAATGTCTACAATGGAATTTCTGCGGTAGAATGAAAACAGAATTTTATATCCATAGTCACACATTTGTTAACCCTAATCTAAAACAGCTTTTCCATAAAATTTGGGAATTGATGGAAAAAGGCACATTTCCACACATAGTTTGAAAATTGTAGGTAACGCAAGTACTCCTAATAGTCTTAGAGATTAGGTGCAAATTATGCTTAGAAGGTAATATTAGAATTATAGAAGCCAATAATCAAAGCTAACTCTTGAATTTGAAGAATGAAATAATGTTTAAATGTCGGCATAAAACATATTCATATTTCCATAATATAGGTTTATCCCAATTAGCTACTATATTTTCTTATATACATTCCCTCTACATTTTCTAATGCTGAAAGTATAACTAATCCTGTTTTTTGTCTCTCTTAAATTCTATACACCTACCGTTTATATTTTATAAATTCTTCCCTCTCGATTATTCCCCACTAACACTATTTATCCGTTACTTCTTTTTATTTGTTTTTTAATGTTATTCTTTAACTAAACCATTTTTGTGATAACGTTAATTTTCGGGTTTTACTTTTATATAACATTTTCCCTTAAAGACAAAAAAAAATATTTCTCCATTCCCTTATCCTTGTTTCGTATCTTTCGTCTAATAAAATTGCACTTCAGACGCACCGAAGTTGACAAGAGAGACAACTGGCATCTCCGACTGCCGAGATATTTGTATGGATATAAGTGTGTGTTAACTTGAATTATATCGACTTATTCTTTGCAGTCACCACACTTAATACATGAAGTTTTTCTCCTCTAATTTTTATGACTTTAACAAATTAACACGTAAGATTTCTTTACTGTGTAATATTGCCTAGATTCCTGTTTTTATTGAATGTTCTTGTGAAATTTAACCAAATGGTCTGAACAGAGGAATTTATACATCTGTCGGAATAAATTATAGTTTATAACCACGTTAGATATATGTTGACATATATTGAGAGGAAAACTCAACACATAATTATATGTTGAGATTACCTCTCAATATGTTTTTCTCTGGATAATATCAACTGTGTTTTCCATTTTTATCCAATTGATATTTTATATTATTTAGATTAATTTATTTAGAGTATACTCTCCGTCTTCACGTGTTAGCAGTCTTTCTCCCTCTTTCATATATATATATATATATATATATATATATATATATATGAATTTGAAGTTATTTCATAGAAAACTTAAAGGATCGCTAAAATAACCGGAATGAATTAAAATGTAATTATAAAATTAATTGACCTGAAAATTAAAGATAAAATATTTTCGGTAATTTTCAATCCCGTTTCTTCCAATGTCATTCAGCTGCTTGATGAAATGTAAAAGAGTTATTATTTCGATGCTAATCCTTGTATTAGAAACTTTATCACAGTTCTTTGGGATTGGCTTTTGACAGTGAAACATAGCCTGGTTATGTGATTGGTGCCTTCACCAAAATCTTTCCATTCATTATTAAACAATGAGTGGTTTGTATCCCGAAGGCATGAGACTATACATTATCTATGACAATATCTAAACGCGTTTATAATTTTGAATGCTTTCCCTACCTTTGTATGCACCCAATAACTTTGTAATTTGTGCAAGTTTAAATATGGTATTTCTGAATGAACATTAATGCTAACGGTTCTATCCTTGTATCTCTGTTTCAGTCAAATGAACACTATCAGTAAGTATGTGTTCTGTGCCTTTTCTAAAAATAAATTAATGTTAATTGTTCTGAGAATCTTTCTTTTTTTGTTGCAGAGATTTGTGTGTTGTGGTGCAAAATATATCTGCTCAGAATGAGAAACTGGAAGCTGAATTCGAATTCCAGTTGAGTTCATTGCATTCAGTTACGCGCAAAAACATTTGAGAAAAGTATTAATCCATCTCTTCTCATTCCAATTATGGGTTTAATAGCAGGGAAGATTGAGTTCTATAGCAATGATTGTTAACCTATCTACTGCAGAAAGAAATGTCAACTTGCTGCAGGAAAGTATTTTCCATAGTCAGTCATGGATCGAAAGAGACATGATCGCCTAAGCGTGTATCACGTCTGGCGATTAACTGACTGACTCACTAGATTGGCGGCAAAGTTCCATAAATTTACAGTTCAAATGGCTAGATGTACACTATCGTCTATAATTACTGGGCCAGCCCAGTTTTTTAAATGATGTATTTCATACTATTTTTTATTATTTTTTGGCAAGTGGATCATTATAAATTAAATTAGAATGGTTATTTTGTTATTATTACATTGTAAATATTTACAAGGCCCCCCAGGAAGCCTCTGCTTCGTCTATCCAATAAGAAGAAGCTAGCATGGGGAAGAAAGCACAAACACTCGACACTAGAACAGTTCATTTGCTTCACATGTTATTGTGCAGTATTAACAAATGAACTATTCTATTTTCATTTAAAAATATCCATTTGGCAATAAATACTAAAAATATTATGAAATGCATCATTTTTTTTAAAAAATAGGGTTGACTAATAATTATGGCTGGTAGTGTAACTGTAAATTTTGTGCTGTTTATTTCCTTGTACTTCTCTCATGTGGAACTCCCTTCCACATTATTGCTTTTCAATTTTCTTTGGTGTTAAATATTTAAATGGAAAAGAATAATCCCTATTTAAATGTGATGCAAAAGTTTGATGAGCTATAAATAAATTAATTCGCAGTCAGTAATCTTTTGCGTATTAGTGGCATTATTGTCCTGGTAGAGGAGATGATTAAAATGAATTATAATAGAGTGTTTATCGACTATGAAATTCTTTTATTTAATGGCACTTTTTATGAGTCAATTAATGGCGAAATTTAATTTTTTGTGAGTTTTGAAGCCATAAAAACGTGATATATGTTATTCTACTTTCACAGTTGAATACATGATAGATGATACTCAGCTTTGTGAATATATATGTTTGTGTAGACATAATTACTAAAAGTACTGATATGTGCTTTATGTTATATTTGGGAATGCAGTTGCACTTTTTAAGAAATTGTAGGATAATATATAGATTAATATCAAGAAAAGTTTTTTCATGCTGGCTATTTTTTTTTTTTTTTTTGCTGCATATCAAACTCTATGGGTTATTTAATGCCAAAATCTTATTATATTCTAAACCATTTTATGGATTCGACTTAAACTATTTCGAATACAATTGTATCCTTTCAGTCAGTTAAGTGCCTTAAGTGATACACGCTTGCACGATCGTGTCTCGTAAGAGATAAGACTACCTGGACAGATTTTCCTGCCGTCGGTTGCTATTACTTCCTACGATGGATTGGTTGCCAACCAAGGCTATCTGTCCAGAAATTTAACTCATGGGAGAGGCGATGATTTAATACCCTTTCAAATAGTATTTGCGCGTAAAAGAATGCAGCGTTTTCAACTGAAATTTGAACTCAGCTTCTTGAATTCTCGTTCTTAGCCGATATCTACTGCATCCACCACAACACTTATCATGTAGATACTGGATCCATTGTTATCTTTTAACTACAAATAAAATTAATTGTTTGTCATTTTCTTAAAAAAGGGTACTGTTGGTAATTTTATTATAAATATTTTTTCGTGTTAATTTGATTTTGATTATATATTTTTGGTATTATATATATATATATATATATATTGCTGATATATATATATATATATATATATATATATATATGTATTGCTGATATTTAGATACATATATATATATATATATATGTATTGCTGATATTTATATATATAGATGTATTGCTGATATTTATATATATATTTATATATATGTATTGCTGATAGTTATATACATATATATATATATATATATATATATGTATTCCTGATATTTATATATATATATATATATATACATATATATATATATGTATTGCTGATATTTATATATATATATATATATATATATATATTGCTGATATTTATGTATATATATATATATATATATGTGTGTGTGTGTATGTCTGTGTCTGTGTGTCTGTTTGTGTGTGTATTGCTGATATATATATATATATATAATATAGTCATCCGCAGACAGATAAGTTTCGCTGTATCACAGCTCATCACGGTTAGACAGACGATTGCCTTTTACCCAGCAATGAAGCGCGACCGAATTGGCGTCAGTCGGCGATTCTAACCTGAGCTACGAACGCTCGGTAGAAGGAGGCAGACCTTTTTGCGTGTATATTATCATTATACACGCTCAATAGATGAGAGTGTTCTAATTCATTGCTGAATGAACGATGCGTATATATATATATATATATATATATATATATATATATATGTATATATATATTCTAAACATGTGCTGTTAAATATAAGAGACAATGAATATCTATTTGTTTAATCTTGAGCCGTTCTAAACGTCGTACTTTTGCTTTAATTTCAGTTGAAAATAAAGACAAAAATTCTCCAACATTTGGATAATTATTTATTGATTTTCTTCTAAGCTTTCGGCTCACATGAGCCATCTTCAGAGAGGTTGTTTACACTGAAATATTATAACATTCACCATCACCGACGATTTTATTTTGTGTTGATATAAAATTTAGAAGAAAATCAATAAATAATTATCCAAATGTTGGAGAAATTTTGTCTTTATTTTCAACTGAAATTAAAGCAAAAATACAACGTTTAGAACGGCTCATGATTAAACATAATAGACATTCATTGTCTCTTTTATTTAACAGCGTATGTTTAGAAAATTACTTGCTGGCTCGATACACTATATATATATATATATATGTATTGTTGAATTTTTTATTGAAAATGAATTTCGTAGTCTTGCTTTTGGTTGGGTTACATTATTTTCCTGTAGTTAGGACACTAACAGGTGCTACCACACAGGGTCAGGTTGGACATGGAAACCACAGCAATTAAGTAGTAGTTTGAAGCTCCTCAAAACTTCCAGACTTCCGATCAGAGGCGTTGCTGTCGAATAGCGTTTATAGTCATATCCTGCAGTTAAACATTAAATAGTTAATGCATTAACATAAAAGACACTTGTAAACGGCACTCAAAATTAGAATCCGGGCCACCTCGACCGGGTTTAATGGTTAGCAACCTTGTATCGTTAGAGACTATTACAACTGAGTTATGTGATCTATCCTTACTGGCTATCCTATGTTTTCAGATTAGTACTACATCTAAGGATGTGCGTTGTGGTAGAGAGGATATCGGCGCGGAACGAGAAACCGGGGAGCCGAGTTCGAATTCCAGTTGAAATCCATTGTATTCACTTACGCGCAAATACCCTTGGGAAAGGTATTAATCCGTCTCTTCCTTCCAGTTATGGGTTAAATAGCAGGACAGATTGGGTTCTATAGCCTTGGTCGGCAACCAGTCTACCGCAGAAAGCAATGGCAACCTACTGCGGGATAATCTTCTGCCCAGTCAGTCATGTCTCTTTCGAGACATGATCGCCCAAGCGTGCATCACGTATGGCACTTAACTGACTGACTACATCTAAGCAGCGCTTAGAAAATAACTCAAAAGTATAAGCCGAAAATGTTGTCAAAATATACATATATTGACTAAGTTACTGCTGAAATCAATCATGGCGACAATATCTGGGTTGTAGCTTCTTAACCCACACTTTCTAGCATTGATAGAATTAAAAATTCTTTACGTTTGCGAACGATAACTCATTTTCCACGATTTTCTTGCCTCTTTCCATGGCTGTCAAACATTTAGGTAACAACCTTTTTTATGTCCTTTAGTTCACATCTTCTGAGAGAGGACAACATGCTACTTAGACGGAGTTGAATAGCACTCATTCACCACTCATCGCATTCCACATGTAACAAGAGATTTACACTCAGAGTACATTTACCCAAGGAATGCCACTTTGTGAAACCGACCTTGCGTGTATATTTTCCTAAACAATACAGTTTTCACCTCTTCAACTCAAAGGTCATAGTCGCATATTCACCAAGAATTACGATTTTATCAGAAACCTTCCACATTCGTCTTTGATTTTTGTACTGCATTTCTTCTTGTATTAGAAAAGTGTATATGAAACGTGTATATGATATGCATCTATGTTGTGGTGTAATGGCTATATGCTCGGAATTAAAAATCAGAGAGCTAAATTCTAATCGAATTCGTTTCATCTATTTCCGCGCATCTTTTCTACAGTTATGGGTTAAATAGTAGGACAGATTAGGTTTTACAGACTTGATTGACAACCAGTCTAACACAGTAAGTAATGGCAACCTACTGCGAGAAGATTTTTCGCTTAGTTAGTCGTGTCTTTTTTTAGACATGGTTCCCCATGCATGTATGACGCACGACTGTTAACTGTCTGCTTGATACGAAAGTAGCAAAAATATCGTGCAGTGGCAAATCTTTCAATTGAGACGATGTCATATGGAAAAAAAGATTTAGGAAGCAGGGTTTTAACATAAATCTATGGAACTTTGTCTATGTGTTTGTATGTGTCTGTATGTGTCTGTGTGTGTGTGTGTCCGTTACCTATAGACTCCGAAACGGCTGAACCGATTTTCTTGACAATTTACACAGTTGTACTATAAGCGTCTGCGAGTATTCTTAGCTAGGTTTTGTGTCGAGGTACCCCCAATAAATATCGAAAATCGATAATCGAAAAAAACGGGTGATAGAATTAGTGGTCCGATTTTAATCAAATTTGATACGCTCATAGACAAAGACATAAGAAACGATATTCAGAAGTTTCAAGGTTGCAGTTCTTACAATGTGCAGAAAATCGATAATGTATATATATATATATATAAGGTAAGATGTTTGTGAGTATGATGTTTATCTGTCTGTATGTCCTTTATACAAATCCACAATTTTTATCCGATTCTCACCAAACTTCAAAATTTAACTTACATCCATTCATTTTTCTTTCAGTCTACGGTTTCGCTTTAACTGGAAACAACTATTGCTTTTTAGTCTTTCGTGCCAACGTCCAATGAGTCTTAGCTCTAGGACCATGGATTAGATTTAAAGCTTTCATTACACCCGAGCAACGCCGGGCTATACTGCTAGTTATTTCATAATTCAGAGAAACACAGATACTTCAGTTAGCATGTAAGTCAGCTTTATTTGTTTGGCAGTGTTTCATTTGATATCTGTAGCATGTCGATGGAATTTGGAAGAAATCAACGCTTGCAAATTTTTAAACTCATAATTCATGAATAATTACCTTTTGCATATCTTTTACTGTAACACGGTCCTCGTATTGCCATAACATTAGTCGATGACGCAGATGTCCGAATTTTGATGCATTTCAATTTAATAATTAATATTGCAAACCGTAAGTCTTCCATAGAGCGTAAGACACCGTTGAAATACAAAGAACTTCCATATGTTACCCTATAAAACAACAGACTTCTTTGTGTAACAGTATTTTAAAAGCCATTTCCATTGCAATGCTCAATTTCACTGGCGTTATTTACGCGCGTTAGTTACTGTTTTGCAGACGACAGCAATTATTTAATTTGCTAACGTTTTCTACTTCATGCAAACGAATTCAAACCTCGAATAATTAGTTCTCGCAAATAGCTGGAGCTCTATTAGCAGTTGAATGATTCATTCAGAAAAGATTTAACTTTGTGATTTCAGATCAAATTTAGAATTGAAACGGCTGAAAGTTCTTCTTCCTTAATATTTTTTCTATCCGCCATGTACCTTTAAGCCGGGAGGGTGGTGATCATCGCCCTCCACAATTTTCTATCCTTTGTAGCGATTAGTAAACTTTGCCATTTCATAGTCTCTCCCACTGTTATTAAATTTTACATTTCGTTAGGTAGGTTATTCGCCATTTTACGCTGTCTTTCTGGGTTGCATTATGTTCTGTAAGTGTTAGATATTTGAAGCCCTTTTCCGCATTATGTTTCCTAGTAATTTCAACTGTCTCTTTTAAAGTGTTAGCGTTCCTTTTTTTTTTTCCTTTGTTTTTCTTAGGATTTCCTCACATGATCTGTCTATGGGATTCTAAGCATTCTTTTGTAGCCCAGTTCTGTTACCTCAAATATGTACACTACAAGTCATAATTATTAGGCCACCCCATTTTTTTTAAGAAATTATGTATTTCATACTATTTGTAGCATTTATTACCAAATGAAAATATAATTTTTTTTGTTATTATTACTTTGCAAAATTTTCAAGGCAAGGGAGCAAATATGAGCTCGTCCGAATTACCCTAAATTTTCTTCATTCTTTCATTGATGAAACTGCAATATAGGTAATTATTAAATATTTATAAATTCATTTGATGCACATGCTATTGTGCAATATTAACAAAAGAGCAATTCTATTTCCATTTACAATTATTCACGTGCCAATAAATACTAAAAAATAGTATGAAATTCATTTTTTAAAATACTGGGGTGGCCTAATAATTATGGCTAGTAGTGTACGTCTAAGGAGATTAACTGGCATATAAGAGGAATGATATAACATAACAGTATAGCACTCTTTTCTTTGTTTTTACTTAATTTTCCTGATTCTTAATACTTTGCACCACTTCAGAATTTTGCTATCGAATTGGTGGTCTTCTGTCTGTTAAAATACTGCCCTGTTATGTAAACAGAACTACTTATTATCCTACTTAACTCTTGTTCTGTCATTCTCTTTCATAAGCTTGTTTAGCAAACGTTTCTCTCTGCATCTTGTGAGTTTCAAATTCTCCGACCTTTTTATTCATCGTATCTTTCATTTTAGAACTCTTTCTATTATATGGTATTCCATCAAGATGCGACACAGTAAGTATCTTGGATTACAAAAATGACAGAGTATGCCAAATATACACTATTTACATTATTCAGACTATTGTCTTCATCTTTACAAGCTTGTTTACGACATTTCGATCGTTGTACGATTATGCCCTTTTCAGGTGCTAGGGATTTCGCACTGAATTCTTTATTACAATCGTAAACATGGGAGTAAAATGAGGAAAATATTCCGAATAATGTAAATAATATAAATACTACCTCATCTCAGAAGTATAGCCAAATAGTACTAGATATATATATATTCCATTTCTAATATACAAAATTTAAACATATTATGTACAAGTTTTCTACATATTTAAAACATATTATGTTTTCTACATATTTAAACATATTATGTACAAGTTTTCTACTTCTATATCTCTTTTGTTGACAGTGGGCGCTCATAATGTTTGTTTGTTTTTTTTAATGAAAGTGAGAGAGATAGAGTTCGTTCGTGCATATTCTCCTCGTGGTGGTGGCCATTTCAGGGTTGTAATATCTAAATCAGATAAGATGTTGAAGACTTGTATATCACTTACTGTTGTAACTTAAAAGGTTACTGCGTATGTTATCACTAAAACGGAGGTTTGGAACAACAATTTATCAACAACTACAGGACTTGCACGCAGCGTGAAGAAAGAACACTGCTAGGGAACTTCTTTGAAGTATAATCATTCTACTAATGAAATTTACTGTAACAGTGTCACATTCATGTATATAGGTAGGTATAAAACTCTTATGTGTTATATGGTATTTTATGTCGTTTTTATAAACGAAAATACGCACATTTAAAAAGTGTCCCATCGTTATGAGAAACCCTCTATTTTTAAAACTTCCTCATGGAGCATATGCTTCTGAGCATCTTTCCCATGAACTACATTTCATTTGCTTCCAATTAATTCTTTATCTGTGAGAAAGATTGAATTTACTTAACACTAAACCACTCTTTTTTCGTCGTCTATAAGAAAGCAATATTTCAATCTGGAAACAGAATTACACCTCATGTTTTTTGTTTATTTCACAATATTCAGTATTACTATAAATTAGGTACCTCCATTACATCACAAAAAATCCAGCATAGTATGAATTAAAAAGGTTCAGAACTTAATAAAACAAACTTTTTCTATCAAAATGTTTATAATATTATTAAGAGGAAAGATCAAAGTAATTTCTGTTTATTTTATAAAATTTTTCAATCCCTTTTAAAATGTTCGAAATTTTGGCAGAACATTTTGCTTTGATTTGAGTTAGCATTGCAGAAAATGTTACGACGGTTTACAATCGACCACGTAATTTTTACGTAACTCACTTTTTCGGTGCTAAACACATTAATTTGGAAATTCTCGCAAAAATCAAATAATTTTCGGATTTTAAGGAAACTTTCAGTACTCATTCACAAATGAATACAAATATTTTTTAAATTTTTATTTTTTTAAAATATTGATGAAAAATTGTTTTTTTATCTCTGTTATCCCACTCCACGTAAATTCATGAAATTTTAATAAACTTTAACTTCTGCAAATTATTTTTTATCAGTTAAACGCAAAAATAATCGGGGAATATAAATCATCTATTTTTTTTTATTTAAAATTATTCGGCACTCTCCGAAAATCTGCTTCGAAGAGTAAAATAAAAAATGCAATAAATCTCTGATATAATTTAATTTTATAAGCTTTTAATGGCTGGAATAAATAATAATAATTAAGAACTGAAGAAAAAATAAATGTGTGGAAATAAATTTGTTCTATTAAGTACGATGTTCCATAGGCGTCATAGCAAGTTTCCATAGGAGTCGTATTTATTTTAGAAGCTTACAAGTGTTTTGGATTATTCCCCTTACATGCAAAACGACAGAAACTGCAATTTGATTCTGATTCAAGTCTCTTCAAGATATTATTAAAATTCAACAGCCTGTTTTGAAAGTCATTCCTTAAACATTTAAAGCAACTTTTATATTTTAATACCTAATTTTCTAATTTTGATAAAACAAATAATAATTGTGAAATTCACAATTTGTAGAATTTCATAAAAATAATATGAAAAATAGATATTAAGAATAAAAATTAATAAATGCCATAACATTTCATAAATTATTCAGTTGCCTCTGCCGTTATTTTCATTCTGTTATTAAATTGTATTTTTTTTAAAGAAACTTTTATATTATCTTAATTTTTAGTTTTCATAAAACATCTTCAAGCATAAGTCTACAATGCGTAACTAACTAAAATTCCATCAAATAATGGATAATTGCTGAAAACTGTGTTAAATCTTTAACTTTAACATAGTTAAAAATCAAAACAAACGATTTATACCAAATTCGTCTTTTATACATTTGGCCGGATACTCTAAATCATCAGTTGTCGGCTGCTGCTAAGGTGCTGATAAGATGTTGACAGCTGTCATAACAAGGCTACCGTAATTGAGGAATGCATTGTGAAACATTTTTCAAGCAGTAAGCAAGTAATTATTGTTTCAAGTCAACTTAAAATAAGTTTAAATTAGGTAATTTGAAGAAAATAATGTGTCAGCGGGGTGTATTTTATTTTTGTAAGATTTTTAAAAAAGAGAATTGGCTTCTGTTTACAGTCGATGAAAAATTGCGTAAAATATGAAATTTTTCTAATTTTCTTTTAATTTAGAAAATTTTTGATTTCGATCAATACACCACGGTGTTTTGCTTACTGGAATTAGTCAATTTAATCCCATTTCTTTCAATAAAAGCTAATTTTAATTCTTGAAGATAACTTATTTATTTTTAAAATTTAAATTTAAATTTAGATATAGAAAAATGTGTGGCGGTATCTATATATATGTTATTTTCAGGTAGTACTTAAGTTTAAGTGTCTATATTTGTTTTTTTCATTCATTAATATCAAGAGACCTACATTGAGAAGTCTTACAATGAAGAAAAGGTGCTTCCGACTGGAATAGAATATGTAACCTTTTTTTTAAACCAGAGAAACCGTATCTTTAGCCAAATAAGTAGTAGCACTATTTTATTTAAGATTTACATGTGCTGTATATTTTTGTTCTTGCTGTTGTTACAAGTCTTCAAGTGAAACTTTAAAAACACGAATTAAATTTTTAGAGGAATCATTTTTAAAGCAATATTTTTTGTCTGGCGAAACTACCTATGGGGCAAATCTTTTAAAAAATCTATAGTATTGCACGCTAAGACTGGAACGATAGGCATTTTTGTTGATTAATTTTCATGATCGAGTTTTTAAAATACAAAAATTTTCTCAGACAGAAAATTCTGTCGGAAATTGTCAAAGGTTGATTTTGGAAGAAAAGTACAAGAAATATGATCTGAATTTTTCAAATTTCAGAAGTCATTACCAGGGTAGGCAAAGGCAAATTCTGAGTTTAAGAAAACTGCTGTGTTGTGAGTTAGGAAAAAATGAGATATTAGCGAGAGGTGGTAAGTGTTTATATATATATATATCCTGACGATCCGGCGAGTGAAACCGGGGTCGGCTTTTGGCTCACTTTTATATTTATTTTCGTACTTTCGTATTGAGCTCTTTACTGTTAAGGTATTCGTCTTGGATTTTTTTTCTTTCGAACACAGCTTTTGCTTGCTTTGTTTCTTTTTTTGATTCCCCTCTTCCCATTTGGTATTAACTTTTGGGATTGACGACTAAATTTACCGTTTTGTTAACTGTAGGACTTAATGATTTTAGTCATTATTAGTGATACTGTTTTCTTGGTACGTTTTACAATAATAATAATAATAATAATAATATTATATATATATATATATATATATATATATATATATAAATATATATATATATATATATATATCGTTTACAGATGCTGGCCTGTAAGTTAAAATAGATTTTATTTATTGATGCTTGGTTTTGATGTATGTGTATTGTTTCCAGGATTTTACGTTTCATTTTATTTGATATTGCTAGTATTTTGGTATTGCTTGTAAGTAGTTGCCTAATGTTACTCTGATCATTATACTGCTTATTAATGAGGTATCTAATGGTACAATCTTACACTCATGTGTGCATTTTATGTTTTTTTTTTAATCACATCACCCCAAACAAGGCGGCAAGGCCACTGGTGTACAGGGGGCTACGTAAGAGTGAATAGATTGGAAAAGAGAAAGCCGGAAACCACATCCTAAACAGGGAACAAGTGATGAGCCTATACACCTGTTCAATAGACGTGGGTGGAGTGTGAACCAGGGGATAGTTCAGTGTATCTACTCCAATTGAAAGAAAAAAAAATTAACAAAAGAGAAAAGTGTAAACATTGAAAAAGAGAAAGCCGGAAACCACATCCTAAACGGGGAAAAAGGGATAGAACCTCTATACCTGTTCAATATACGTGAATGGAGTGTGAACCGGTCGATAGTTCAGTCTATCTACTCCAACTGAAAAAAAATGAAAAAGAAAAGAAAAGTGAAAAGACTGGAAAAGAGAAAGCCGGAAACCACAGCCCAAACAGGGAACAAGGGATGAGCCTATACACCTGTTTAATAGACGTGGGTAGAGTGTGAACCGGGCGATAGTTCAGTCTATCTACTCCAATTGAAAAAAAAAAAGAAAAAAGAAAAGAAAAGTGAAAACATTGGAAAAGAGAAAGCCGGAAACCACATCCTAAACAGGGAACAAGGGATGAGCCTATACACCTGTTCAATAGACGTGGGTGGAGTGTGAACCGGGCGATAGTTCAGTCTATCTACTCCAATTGAAAGAGAAAAAAATTAACAAAAAAGTAAAGTGGAAAAATTGGAAAAGAGAAAGCCGGAAACCACATCCTAAACAGGGAACAAGGGATGAGCCTATACACCTGTTCAGTAGACGTGGGTGGAGTATGAACCGGGCGATTGTTCAGTCTATCTACTCCAATTGTGAATGGCACTCGAAAAAGACAAAAACAAGAGCAAAAACTCGCCCCACCCCCCAAAAAGCGACCCTCAACGCGTGTGGTTCCAAAATGGAGGATCGATTTACTTTGCCCTGAAGACGGATCTGCAGAATTTTCAATTTTCATTTTCAGTGTTTTCCCTCGATACATAATCCTACCGAACGTTCATATTTATATATCTCCCTCCTAAAAAATTTATAAATAAACTAATTTAATCTGATGAAGTTCTTCTAGAGGACGGAACGGTTACACAATTCTCGGCACTTTGTCATTCCTAACATTGCCTAATTCATATTACGGAATCTTATGGAAAGTTACGAATAAATATTAACCGATATATTTATTTACATTCAAAATGAATACGGTTTGAATGTGTCCTACCTCTGTAAGAAAATACTCATAGATATAAGTATTTCAGCTAACCATTACCAGAAAGTTCCTTATAATATGCTTTTTAAAGAAATACGCTTTTTAAGGTAGGCCATATATTATACCAATGACAGAATTCCGTAGGCACATTCAAAACGTAGGCCACATAGTATACCAACACCGAAATTTCTGTATCATTCTCCCCTAAGGCATGATGAAATCTAGTCACCAGTTTTCAACGGTTGTCTCATATCTTTCTCAATTTATCGCTGTTTTACAGGCAACCCTGTAGGTATCATGTAAAAATGTACTTTTTTTATTATTCATTATTATCATTTTATTTATTGTTTTTATTTTATTTTTCCACTAGGGTTTGAAGAATTTTATCTTCAGGGAACACACTGAACGGAAACAATGCATCACCTACTAATACTTCTCTTATGCATATATAGATAGATAGATGTCGTAAGCCGTTTCTCCATAGGAGACACATTGAATAGCATCTCCAAATATTCATCATTATTTGTGAATTGACGTCGGTTAATAGAGAGATTCTTCTGAAAGCTTTTCGCCTCATAGCCTAACAAAAAAAAATAGTTACATCCTTGAAGTCGTACCTTTGGAAAATATTTTATTCATATATTCATTAATTTTCTACGACGAATTTTATGATTCAGATATAAAAAAATTGTTTCGTTTTTTTTTCGCCAATAATATACCGTGTAAATATAAAGCTTGACAGAGGGTGTCAGATATGTAATATTTATAAATGCCTCCGGCAACCACAGTTTTAAAAAAAGTATTTCATACTATTTTTAGTATTTATTGCCAAGTGGATAATTCTGTATGAAAATAGTACGGTTCTTTCGTTATTATTGCTTTGCAAAATTTTACAAGGCAGCCAGGAAACCTTTGCTTTGGCCAACCAATAAGAAGAAGAAACTAGCATGGAGAAGAGAGCACAAAAACTGGACACCAGAACAGTTCGTTTGCTGCACATGTTATTGTGCCGTATTAACAAAAGAACCATTGTATTTTCATTTAGAGTTATCCACTTGTCAAGATATACTAAAAATAGTATGAAATACATCATTAAAAAAAAAAAACTTAGGTGGCCTAATAATTACGGCCAGTTGTGTTTATATATATAATGTGTGGAATTGTTCTCCCAAGAGATTTTTCTAAAGACAATTGAGTCGGATTTTGCTTTAAGGAGTTCCAAGGCGAACGGTAAGAAAAAGTTGGTACATGTTTAATCCTTGCTAAGTGGTGCGTCCTGTTTAATAGTTATTTCAGCGATATGAACTGGTATGTCTACTCTAGTCCGTGTGTCAAATATAGTATGTAGTCATTCGTACATACAACACACAGACACACACACACACACACACATACATACATACATATATATATATATATATTGGTTTTAAATAATCTAGTATATTATATTCGTGTTGTTGAATGAGGCTGACGTTACGTCTGAAACGTATGAAACTTGAATGCACATGCCAATGGTATAAGTTAAAAATAGAAATATTTATTGTAAGAGAAACAGCCCAAGTTGCGTGGAAATAGTAAACTTAATTGAGTATACAATTGATGTTGAAATATGTGATACCAAAATCCAAAAGCAACCTGGAATAGCTTTGTAAAACTTATCAAAGTATAAAGAAGCAAAAAAATTTATTTAAAATCAAAGAAAAGAATTTTAAATTATAATATTATATCAATCCATTGAATGCTGAAAAGTTTCGTGTCAGATTAAGAAGTGACATGAGGCAAGAGATATATTGATTTTACAGAGGACCTTTGTGAAAACAAAGGACTTAGCATGTGACATATTAGAGAATTCTAAGGAAAAATTAAATGAAAGTGTTTCATATACCGAGATAGTTAAGCATTTGTGAGATATCATGATGAAGGAGAGCATATAGCATTTGTCCCTCAAGGGATATTAAGGGCAAGAAAGGCTGGTGCGCAGGGGGCTACATGAGAGGAGAGCGAAAAGAAAGAGGAACCGGTTACAGGGTGTGTCGAAGAATAGATAAGAGAAGAATGAGAATACTGGTTTGAAGAGTGTGAGGTGAAAGTAGAGCAAAAAGAAAGAAGGTAAAGATAAGGTGGGTGTCTCGGAAAAGATAAGTGAAATATGGGAGTCAAAGAGATAAGAGACAACAATTGACGTTGCATTTAAACTCGTCAAGATTGTACCTATCAGGGAAGCATGTATACCGAAATGTGTTCCACAGGTAGGAAGTGAAATAAAAGAAGCTGCCAGAGTTGAAGTAGCGATTACATTTGATTGTTTTGACTGTAAAAGTGTGGGACCTAGTTGACAGTCTAGTAGCTCGAGTAAAATCGTGTAGAGGGGGCACCAGGTAGGTAAGCCTGTCGAAGCAGAAGTCGTGAAAATATGTGTACCATAGACGGAGGGAAGCCACAACCCACCGGTGAGAAAGTGACTGGAGTCAAGCTGCTAGATCAGGATCGGTTACATCGCAGATTATTCTTTGAATTTTGTCGATAATCCCAAGATGAATATCCAGATATGTCAATAGTATTCAACGCACGGACGGATAGTGAATGTGGAATAATACAGTTAACAAGATTGTGTAAATGAATGGTGCCAAAGTCAGTGGGAGAGATATTAAAAATATTGCTATGAAATACAAAATACAGAAAGTTGTGGGGAATCATATTCGCTCACGTACTAAAGGATTACTAGACATAAAAAGATGATTATATATTGCACGAATCTCTGATATTTCGTTGATACAACTGTAAATATTCCGATAATCTTTTTTTTTTTTCTCAAATATTCTTCAGAAACAAGTCGCAAAAGACAATTAGACTGTTATTGAATTATTTTTTTTGTATGGAAATAAAAAGAATAAATAAATGCAAATTCTGATGATATGTGAAATAGATAGCGGTTAACCCGAGGCTTTAAGAAGTTAAAATTTTCGTAAGTGCAGAAAAATCCATTCGGGAAATTGTTCCACAAATTACCTATTTTCGGATAACTTCTTTCTTTCAAATAGTATGAAAAAGAAATTATGCTCCGATCCTGTAGACGTGTTTCATGTAGCTCGTCTAAACATTTGTAATTTGTATAATGATTAACTAGTGATACGATTGCGGCGTTTTTGTCTTTTAGAAAGGTTCTATAAGGTTCAAAATAAGCGACGTAAACATTTTTTACTTTTTCGAAGCTACAAAGAGAAGATTAGGAACCATCCAACACAAATATGAGAGTGGAATTCAATAGTTAGCCTGATCTGACTGTTGTGAAGATAACGAATAGCACGAAGATAAGGACACTTGCAGAGGCGTTATAAGAAGTCGACCAATTTTTCAAAATTATTAGCAATGGATCGTATATATGAGTTTCCTGTAGCAATATGAGTCAGCTGTAATGTTGTTAAAATGAAGACAGAGCTCTCACAAAATTGGATACAGAATTTTTACTATCGACTGATCGTTATCAGTAAGTGAAGTCAACTTCAAATTACAGAGTAAGAATTACAGAGAGAAAGTCACGGAAGTAAAAGAAATTACATATTTTGACGAAGATGACAAAACAAAGAAAATTGTAATCTATAAAACTGACCATCCCAAGAAAAGGCACACAGAAGGAAGTGGGGATTGGACAACTACTGGCCTATGTCCTTACCCGCTTATCTACGACTTATCTATACTTTGCTCGTTTATAGAAGTAGGTTACAACCCAAGAAAAAAATCTGGATTTTTCTTTTAATCATGTCGCCCCAAGCAAGGCATTCCACTGCCACTATAGCGCAGGGGGTTACACAGGGCGATAGACGAGTTAGGATGTACATAGGGGGAGAGTTGTGGAGAATGGGAGGGTTAGTGTGTTAGGAGGTGTCTATTGACCTTACATTTAAACTCCTGGAGGTTATAGCCGTCGGGGAAGCAAGCATGCGGAAGGGAATTCCACAGGCGGGAAGTGCGAGAAAAGAAGCTATTGGAGTAGGTTACATTTCATCGGTTTCACTGTAAAAGGGTGGGACCTAGTTGCCAATCTAGTATCTCGTGCGAAATCACACCTAGGGGGCACCAGTGATTTAAGTTCATCAGAGCAGAAGCCATGAAAGTATTTATAGAAGAGGCACAGGGAAGCCACGTCACGCCGGTGAGAGAGTGACTGCAGGTGGCCAGCTAAGTCGGTATCAATCACATTACAGATTCTTCGCTGTATTTTGTCAAGAAGCCCGAGGAGAATAGCAGGGGCAACCGACCAGATGTGGCAACAGTATTCAAAACACGGGCGGATGGTAGATTTTTATAAGTGCAGGATAGTTTCAGGCGGAAACTGTTGGAAATTGTGTTGTTTTTTCACTCGTGTGCAACGAACTGGCCAAAAGGTATTTTTTAAGTCACATCCGTTTTACTGGAAGAAACGTCACCCTGTCAACGAACCTGGTATCTGGTCTGAACCGAAAAACAATATCCACTTATCTTATTAGTACATGGATTTAAGTGATGTACTACACTGGATCGGCTCGGAATGAGAAACCGGAGAGCTGAGTTCTAATCTCAGTTGAATTTGTTAGTTTACTTTTGAGAAAGTTATTCAACTATCTCTTCGCCATGAGCTGGATAAATTGGGTTCTTTAGCTTTAGTTAGCAACCAGTCTATCATAGAATGAAATATCAACATACTGCGGGAAAATCTTTTGATTATGACACGTTTGCCCGTGCCGGGGCGTTGTGACGCATGTTCTCGTCGACGGTCGTGACGGCACAGTTGTGACACTGCCACCCGGCTGGTCGGTTGGTTCGGTCGCTTGCTGGTTCGGGAACGGATCCCGCTGAGATGATATCGAAACGGTACCCG
>JBBBDQ010030041.1:0-14948 GCA_037127315.1 Ascarosepion bandense
GGAACGACTTGCTTTTCACTGCAATATCGGCCACGATCAGCCGGCCCTCGGCACCGACATGGACAAGGTCCACCCTCGCGTCCAGGGTACGCTTGACCAGCAAAGAAACACCTCTGGCCAGCCGACTCCCATATGCTGAATAGACGACAAAGTCGTTAGACAGCACACACGAGTCGACTTCGCAAACAAAGTGAGTCTCTTGGATCGCGGCCACATCCACGCCGAAGGACAAGAGGTCACGAAGCAGGCGAGCCGCCTTACCCCGATCCCTCAGGCCCTTCGCATTTATACTGGCTATCTTAATAGACATTCTTTAGACCTGTAACGAAAAAACAGAGAAAAACATGCAACAAACGGCTCTACTCGCATACCGGGTAGAAATCTCGGGTAGACGGGACCCCGACGGACTGTCCTAGGGACCCTGTACCAACATCGGACGTAATCCGTCCGTCCAAGACAATACCGCCGACGTCCGTAGGATATATAAGTTTTACGGCCCTATACAAACACGGATGGAGCAAAACCGGGAACCTCCCAGCACAATTTTTGCTCATTTTTTTAAGCTCAGGAGTATTCTCCTTTACCATGCTAATATTTGCAAAGTGTCTTCTTGCTTCTGTTATATGGTCCCAGACCCTCAGGTTGCCACCGGTGTTGCGTACCAGGGTGATGACACCTGGGGCCTGGGGAAAGTTCCTAGGATTTTCAGTTGACTTGCCGTCAATGGTAGTCAGCCTTAACAGTGGTTTCAACAGTTTGCGCCTCTGAGACGACCACTCAGAAGCGATGTCCATGTTGACTTTGAGGAGCTCCTCCCCCTGGGGCAGGCCTTTTTTCTTTTTGGCCCGAACGGGAGCGGGAGAAGGAGAAGGGGAGTGGGCGGGGGTTGATGAGCGCGGCCTCAAGGGGGTCAACTTGAAGGTCGGGGACTGGGAGGCTTTTTGCGGGGACGAGGGGAGGCTCCTCGCTTTCTGTGCGTAGGAAATCCTGGCCGAGAAGCCGGCAGTGAAACACACTTGGTAGTCCTTGTGCTCCTTTCTCTGCTCCTCTGCCTACTCCGGCTCCTTCTGCGACTTTTTGATGCTTCGAGCTGCTCTTCCTCCTCCTCGAACTCCCTTCCTCGTTTCAGGGAGCTTGACCGGTCCGTTTCCATCATCTCTGGTTTTTGGGAGGGCGAATTCTCAACCATCGACTCCTTCGGTTTTTTGGGCGCTTTGGCGGGCGCTTTGGCGGGAGCCTTTACAGGTGACGGCGCCCTGACAGGTGACGGCGCCTTTGATGGTGCAGGCGTTTTTGCTGGTGCAGGCGCCTTTGTTGGTGCCGTCGTTTTTGCTGGTGACGGCGCCTTTGTTGGTGACGTCGTTTTTGCTGGTGACGGCGCCTTTGCTGGAGAAGGCGTCTTCCCCTTCTTCCTAGCCACCACCTGCCACTCGCCCTCCTTATTCACTGCCGGTGCTGATGCAGGTACTGCAGGAACTGGTGCTGGTGATGGAGGTGCCGGCTTTCCTTTTCCCTCCTGCTGCTTTGATGTCTGGGTGTCTGGGGCCGTCTTCTTTGCCGTGCACGCCTTGGCTACGTGGTCGGCCGCTCCACACACCCAGCAGCAAGGCTTCCGGCCCTCAACAATGACGAAGATGGCCCTCTTTCTACATGTCAGGATGTTAGGAACCTCCTCCGCTTTCTTTTTAGTGATGGTGACCTGTAGGGTCATATCACCCGTTAGGTACCCGGCCTTTGAACGACCTGAGGAGACCTCGGCCACCCTCCCGTACCTTGCAAAGAAGGCGCCGACATGGTCCTCCGAGATATCCATGGGGACACCGTGTAAAGTAATCTTCAGTTTGCGCATCCCCATGTATTCCGTGAGCAGACACAGCTTCTCGGTTTCTAGATTGACCCCGGCCAGTTGTTTGGCCTCCTCGGCCGTTCCCAACAGAACGTCCCATACTGCGTTGCTTCTTCTAGCAACGCCCTTCGCCTTGATGTTCAACTTCTTAATGGCTTCTTCGACATTTTCTCGGCTGACTCCGACTGCTTTTTTTGTCTTGAGGTCCTTTGTGATAAGTGTAATTATCCGGGCCTCGATGTCGGCCAGCCGATCAGGCACTGACAATAGCTCCGTGCCTTTTATAAAGCTCTCGTATTTTTCTTTTAGACTATCATAGTAGTCCTCCCCTTTCTTCAGAACTTTTGTTCCGTTCCATCCCGATGTTGATGGTTTGGGGGATCCAGGCGCTGGAACTGCTGCCGGTTCCAGTACGGGTCCTGCTGCTGGTTCTTCTACTAGTGCTGGTGTGGAGGGTGACTCCCGTGGCGGAAGTTGCCAGTCACCCTCCTTACCTCCCACCGACGCCATGGTGGGAGGAACGACTTCGTCCGGCCTATCTAAGGCCATTGCCTCCTAAGAGGCCTGAAAAAAAGAAAAACTGGACAACTGTCCTCCGGTGTTTCGCGACCGGCGAAGGTCGCTACTTCCACTCGACACCAAGCTATAAACTTGGGTGGAGACGCAGAAATCCCGAAACCACAGTGATAGTAAAGCTACTACGGAACAGATACTACACTTTGATCCTGCCCATAAAAACCACGGAACGCAATTATGGGGAGGAAGATGGCTCGTAAATTTTAATGCTTCTAAAACGAAGCTACTGTCAATTAACCATCATCGACAATCTCACCTACCTCCCATTAGCATGGACCAGGCTTGCCTCCCAGAGAGTAAAACACTGCGCCTCCTTGGTCTTACACTTTCAGCGGACCTCAAATGGAATGACTATATCGAATCCATTGCTAAATCCGCTGCTATGAAAGTCGGTTCTCTGTGTAGGGCCCGGAAGTTTTTTCCGTCTAAATCTATCCTGCACATTTACAAATCTACCATCCGCCCGTGCATTGAATACTGCTGCCATATCTGGTCGGGTGCCCCTGCTGTTCTCCTCGGGCTTCTCGATAAGGTTCAGAGGAGGGTGTGTAATGTGATAGATACCGACTTGGCAGACCGCCTGCAGTCTCTCTCCCACCGGCGAGACGTGGCTTCCCTGTGTCTTTTCTATAAATACTTTCACGGCTTCTGCTCCGATCAACTTAGATCACTGGTGCCCCCTAAATACGAATTTGCACGAGATACTAGATTAGCAACTAGATCCCACCCTTTTACAGTGAAACCGATAAAATGCAGCCGTAACTTCTACTCCAACAGTTTCTTTCCTCGCACTTCCCGACTGTGGAATTCTCTTCTAAACGATTGCTTCCCCGACGGCTACAATCTCCAGGAGTTTAAATGTAAGGTCAATAGACACCTCCTAACACACTAACCTGCTCCCATTCTATCAAGCACTCTTCCCATCTGCCCGACCCTCATCCTCGCTATCCTTACTCATCTGTCACCTTTCTCCTGACATTCCCTATGTCTATCCACTCCTTCTCTTTACCTTCCCCTATGTAGCCCCATGCGCAATAGTGGCAGTGGAATGCCTTGCTTGGGGTGAGATGATTAAAAAAAAAAAGATATATCCACTAGATTACCGTATCCTTATAGCCTGTTAAGTTTATGTTTAATGTCTTTATCCATATTTGGTGTAAGTGCTCTTTTTCCCTTTCGTTTTTATATTAATTATGGCTTTTATATACAAAGTTTCATTCCTTCTCATCAAGTCAAATCTATAGATGTTCGTAAGACAATTCAGATAATTCAGTATTTTTCAAGTGTTTAGACGAAAAGCTCAATAAAAGATAATTCATTTTCAAAACATTTAATAAATACAACACATAAATTTAAGTCTTCTATGATTTCAGATTTTCCCAAAATTGTCACTACCAAATTGTTTCTTTAGGATTGCAAATAACTAATTTTAAGCAGGGATTTCGTAAAAATACGAAGTAAATTACAACTTCGGACTGTAAAACATTTAAGTAGCTGATTAAATCATTTAAAAATGTGTACTATAATCATTCATCTGATAACTTTTTAAATACTTATTCAGATCGAAACTCAATACAAGACTCAGTGATTTGTTTTACTTGCTTTGAACATTTTTAAAATAATTCAAATGTAAGGATTAATAAATAAGTCTGTATCCATTTACAGTTTGTACCTCAGATGTAATCAGATCTATTTGCTGTATTTTCTTTTATATGTGCCAGCAATGACAAAGTTCTAATTAAAAAGTTATTAAATCTAAAAACAAATATTGTAGTGTAAAATATTTCTATAATTATGCTACGGACTTTTTGAGGCAACTGTTTATAACATTTAATATCTTCTGAATAAGATTCTTTGTTTATTTTTCACAATAAGAATATGTTTATTTGAATATATAAAATATATTTTTCCGTGGTATAAAAAGAAAGAACGAAAGAATTTCTCAATGCCAATGTGTAATAACTTTCTGAATTAACCTCCCTTAACCTGTATATAAGATTGTAAAATAAAGAGTAAATAAGGGAAATGGAAAATAATAATAATAATAATAATAATATAAAATACGGCCTCGTCTACGCTTACAAATAATGTATTTTAAATTCATGAACGTAGACAAGGCCTACAAAAATTATTTTCTTCTAAACGATTTTGATTCATATTTATCTTCCTTATAACCTTGAAGAAAACATCGAATCTATCAATGAAGTTCATGATCATTTTCCCCTCATAATAGAGGCCAAGGATTTCAAATCAGGAAGAGCTCATCCACTTAATCCAGAAGATATTGTCATTTTACATGTGACATCTGCATTAATAAGTTGTCCTCAAAGGCTACAGAGGTGTGGTAATAATTCTGATTCTTCCTCTCCACGATATACAAAGTGATTTCTTCTCGGCATTACCTAAAACTATCTCTCCCAGCCTATACACACAATTAAGATAGAATTAA
Source organism: Ascarosepion bandense (assembly GCA_037127315.1). Taxonomy (NCBI): domain Eukaryota; kingdom Metazoa; phylum Mollusca; class Cephalopoda; order Sepiida; family Sepiidae; genus Ascarosepion; species Ascarosepion bandense. Next base: position 4,872 of record JBBBDQ010030041.1, read on the forward strand.
TGCGATTCAATATTTAACGATTTCTATTTGAATATTGAGCAAATATATTTTTAAATCACGTTGCAGAAATTTGTCTTCTTGAGAGCACAACATTCTCATTCAAGATCTCTTCCTACCATAGACGAGTGGTAATTGAAACCATATAAATATTTGTTTGAGCAATTTTTATCCTAATCCTGTCTTACGGTATGACTTCTACAGTAGACAGTTGAAACATATTATACATTATCGATTTTCTCTTTTGAAAATCAATAACTGAGATATTGATGGGAACATAATACTCCTCCGTATCTTAGCAGGAGCATTCTAGTCCTTCAACTGTCTTTAGGGAGTACAGCCATTACAGTGAGATTTCTAAATGTGACCTTGGAAATGATCTGAAGCAAGAAAATTAATATAACGTGGATGTTTAATTAATTGGTTTTTCTATCGTTTTCAATCATTCTTCTTGAAGCCTATATGCTCAAATTTAGAGTTGAAATAGCTATAAATACCACTTGCAGTTTAGTATCGAAATCAATTACAATTATCTCTCTGGCATATATATATATATATATGTGTGTGTGTGTGTGTGTGTGTGTGTGTGTGTGTGTGTGTGTGTGTGTGCATTTTGATATATCAATGAAAAATATTAGGTGAAAATGTATGAAACGTGGAGAAAGATTTAGTGTAACGCATTTCGTCCAAAACGCATCACCCTGAATTTTTACACTTCGTCACACACACACACACACACACACACACACACACACACACACACACACACATATATATATATATATATATATATATAAGCAAATGTATACTCAGTTATAATCCGAAAAAAATGGTTAAATAAACAAAAATTTCTATTAATATTATAAGTAGTTTATAAGCATATTTTAGTTACCAACATTTTTTTTGTTTGTTGTTGTTTATCGATACCTTGTTTAAAATACATCTGATTTCGTTTCTTTTCCTTAAAAAGATGTTAAAGAAATCGGTATTTTCAGAAATGCTTGTATCAATTCTCAACGGTAATTAAAACAGAGTTAGACATTATGTTAGGAATTTATTTATTATATATACTTGGCGGTGTGTAAACATATATCCAAATTTTTGCAAGGAGTGAAGGAAGGGAAATACGTGCCTATTTAAAAGTTTACTCACTTGTATTTGCCAACCTAAAAAAAATATTATTTCTTGAAGTAAGTAAATGTATATGAACCCTTTCAATTTGGGTTCAGTTTTCGAAAAATTAGACATTAAAAGAATATCCGTGGGGAAAATGATGAAAATAACATAGACGTCATAAAAAAAACTGAAATTAGATATTTAGCGAACTAACTAAACAATTTTTTATGCTAATTCTAGGAAATACAATTTTATTGGCTAGGTAGCACCTTCAAGTAATCAAATATTTTTTTTATGATTTAACGTCGAACTCTTTAAAATGAACCTTCGAATTATTTATAAGAAAGAACTCTTTTTTCAAATTAACTTTTGCTAACTTAAGAAATTATTTTTTCTTCTATGTGTCGAGGCTTCTCGGGCATAGATTATCATTACTCTCTATACGATTTTAACTTGTGTGACACCTAGCAACTTTTACTGTCTTTGTTGTAGATTCTCTGAGCTGGTGCATAATTTCCAGAAGAAGTTTTTTTTTCTGAAACAGTAAAAATATGCAAACTGGCTACTAAAAGAAAAATAGACATTGTCTTGATAAATGTTTGATTATATCAAAGTAAAAAATGCGGGAAAAAATTTCTATGTCAGGAAAATATTTCATAGTTTTGAATCCAGCGTAACCAATGTCAGATAACATGGGTCTTGGAATAATGTAAACAATGTGCTAGGAGATGACGTAGTCGCTTATGTAAGAAGCAGATTGCTGATAGTAGTAAGCAGTCAGTGAGTATTTGAGATTGGACCGACAAAGACAAGGAAAATCGTGAATGTGCTCGGCCTACAGCCCTCTCGACGCGTGTATGCTGACACCTCTGATTCCACCGCCTACTCTACGCCACATCACCTGAAGAGCGTTTGAAATATTTGTTGTCTACATTTGTTTATATATACGTGTTATGGGTGTCATTTTATTAAGTGAGAATATCGTCATTTTATTTGCGTGAAGAAGGCAAGCGATTTTATATGAGAGAAGATAACAAGTTTGGGACACCGTCATTGAATTAGTAATCGTCGTTCCATCAAAGCGTATGCAGCAGATATGTCGTTTTTGTTTCCAGGTTTTACAGCATACGTTGCTTTGTTATACAACACCTTTAATAATCTCGGCCAATTCCCATTCTGACATTCATTCACAAAGCTCATTAGGTAATTGTCTCGCTGCTTTCTCCTATCTTTCTTCTCCAAATATACCTTGTGAGGGTTACTTCTTTTCTCATCATGTGTCCAAGGAATTTCAGCAATATTTTCCTCATTCTGAGTATAAGGGACTTTGTTTATTTGCGCGGACATTTAGTAAAAGACTATCTTGTTGTTTTCGCGCTCCTTCCATAGAATGTTTAGTTACCTTCTCTAAAACCCCGTCTTTGCTGCCTCTAGTTATTTTTTCTCATCCACGAGGAAATTGTCCAACATACACTCCCAGATAAAAAGACAGATAACACATAGAAACCTATAACTTTTAACGTTGTTTCTACCAAAATCTTTTTTTCCGTTTCTCAGCACCTTGCTTTTGAAAAGTTTGTTTCTCTCAATGCGTGTTCGAATCTCGGCATCACATTTTCCATCCTCTGCTGAAAAGATTCCGAGATATTTAAATTTATACACATGCTTGACGTTTATGTCTTTTATTCGTAATTCGTATCTTCGGCTTTTTATGTTGTTCATAACCATATATTGTCTTCTTGCGGTTGATACTTAGTCACTTTTTCTCGTTCAAATTCCCTATCTAGGATTTGCTGTAGTTTTTTTCCGAGTCGAATATTAACACAGTGTCATCTGTGCATATTATATTGTTAAGATGACGTCCAACAATAATAAATCCTGATAGGGTCTACAACTCCCTTTAATATATCCTCGTTGCCAAGATTGAAAAAAACATCTGAGGAAAAGTTGCATCCTTGATTCATGGACTTTTATATATTGGGGCGTAAGACAAAAATGCATTATAACCAGATTCTTTTTTTCTGTATAGAGAAATTAGTTAACAAATATTCTCTCCAAATGAACTCTTGATGTCCCGATATATACGAACTCGGATTACCTCACCGCTCACTTCGACAGCACATATTGCTCAGGGCAAGCAACCTAAAGTGTAATCAAGGGATGAAATTACTCTAGACTCAAGAAACGTCGCCAAGTAGTACAGAGCTGTATATGCATCATATTAAGGACTTCACTGGGACAAATATCCCCAGTTGTCACGAAGTCATCGGGTGCTGGCTGTTTGAACGACATGGTTTAAATCATGACCCAGTATGGAGACGACACTGGGAACAGCTACGTGGTGATTAGACGGACAGTATTTCTGAGATTACAGTTGATCATGAAATCAAGATTCTGGAAGAATTGCCTCAAACTCAGAGACAGACCAGACCATTTTTACCTATGACCAAACCGCCTGTACAAGAATATGAACCGGTCAAATTTAGACGATTCAAGATCCAAGAACAGAGAGAGTAGTGTAGCATCAGTTTATGTGAGGAGATGTTGTGAAGATGGCTAGCATCTAGACCTGTCTAATAGAAATCGCTAGCATTTGAATTTCTTTAATGAAAATTATTTTGCATTCGAATCTGTCCAGTAGAATTGTATGGAAGATTCTAGAACTACCTAGAAGCTTCTAACCACAAACTGTTATATAAACATAGCTGGTTGAGAGGCGTGTTTTTTTTTTTTTTTTTGCTTTTATTTCATTTTAACTTCTTTTTTTCCTTAGTCCTTTCTCGTTATGCAATGTTTGAAAGACAGTAACACTTTTTGAGTATCTTTGATTTCTCTGCAGGTGAACGAGTGAAACACAACACTCCTGAGCATGCAAGTCACCCTTCGCTAGCTTGAGCGGGTTCATCGACGTGGTATAATGGTTAGCAAGCTTGTATTGCTAGAACCTATTAAAAGTAGTGAGTTTGATCCTCACTGGTTATATCATTCTTTCGGCCTTTTGCCACATGTAATTGGCGCCTTGAAAATCTATATCTAATTTGAGGTGCATAGAGACGCGATCGTAAATCGGAAGGTATCGAGAGGAATAAACCATTGGTCGGTTAGTGGACAGTTTAGCCGATGATTGATTTGTATGATTACACGTCCACTAGAACTAAATGTATGTTCAGTTTAGATTTGGAACCGAGTTTACCTACTCTTAATTTCTGAAACGTCTGGTTATGAAAACTCATCAGAATACTCACTCCCGTATTCTTGCTTTCCTGACGGCTACAACCACCAGAAATTTAAATGCAAAGTCAATACTCATCTATTAACCACTGGCCTCTAGCTCTCTCCCCTCCCCTGTATAACCTTCCCTTTCTCCACCAATGTATCTGTCATCGCACCTGCTTTCTCAGCTTTCTATTGTTCCTTTCTAACTAGTTTGTACTCCTCACTCTTTTCTAATTAAACTTGTTACATTTATGTAACCCCCTGCACATCAGTGGCGTTTCCGCCTTGCCCGGGCTGAAATGATTAAAAATAAATAAATAAATAAATAAAACATCAATAAAAGCACCCACAGAAATGGTTTATTTCTTTCAGCAGCTTGTTTAAATAGAGTATTTTACATCTATCTCTGTATCAGTATCTCTGATTTTGTACTGTATTACTTATTATTCAACATTAAAAGATATTAGGCAATTTGTTTTCCTTCTTATTTACAAATATTAACCTGTAAGAATGAGTTTCGTGTTAAACTGATAGTGTTGCAAATTATTCCCTTTCCTAATCAATTGTATTTTGCATAATTACATTTTGAAGTCACGACATTTAATGTCAGCTCTAAAATTTTCTCAAAAATCGTATTTCTATAGTTACGTTCAGAATAGTATTTCAGCAATTTCCAGTATCTGTTGGTAATAGTGCAACGACGCTGTACTTTCATTTTACTTGTAAAATGCTTAAAATGTTATTTTACACGGAACTTTCTTGTTTATTTTTTATAATTTCTACAAAAATCTACCCAATGCCAGACTCGAAACTATTATTAAAATGGTAACGGCAAATTATGAATGAAATAGGAAATAGTAAGCAATAGCTAACCACTGACTCATGACTTGAAGCAGTTAAGGTTTTAATATTAATCGGGCCTCAGACAAAGTGGCAGTTTTAAGAGAAGAACAGCAGTATGAGTTGAACCTACTCCTTACACGTGAAACATAGATGAAAAAGGTTTCTTGACTTCGTGAAAGTAGCATAACGTTTAATAACAGTAAGTGTATGGACTACTGGAATTACAAAATGAAGTACGTCTGTACATTAAAAAAGGCAAGAATATAGCAACAGTCTTGCAATTTTACATCACTGGGAAAAGAGGCTCTACAGTGGAAAATAATTCTTCCCCAGAAGATCATATAAACTTTTTTAGATGAAATAAGGCTGAAAAGAGAGAACAGAACAGCTCCAGTCCAGATATGGCATCTATATTTCAGGTTTGATCTAATTTGTCTTTTGTAAAGATGATGCATGAGAAAAAAGAAGATATTTTAGGGTAATAGAATGAGCTGACAAATGTGCCAGCATGTAATGTTTAACAATAATACTCTATCTTCTGTTGAATAATTATGGAGTTTTACTTTTCTACTTTAACATGAATTATATTTCTGTCACGTTACTAATAAACTCCACTCATAGAAAATAGGTAACTGCAACTTCTGAAGAAAGATGGTTATATTAGGAAAAAAGTTTAACACGAAATAATGGATATTTCACACTTTTCGTTGTAACGAATTCTAAAGGTGACAAAAACACTTTCACACGAGCATAAACGCACATACTGCTGGAAAAATGGGTAGCGACAAGAACTGAAAAATTGAAGAGCAGTGTTCGAATTTTAGTTGTGTTCGTTTTATTCACGTATTAATAGATCATTTTCCCTTCCACCTATGGCTAGATAGCATGACAGTCTTATAATATTGGTTGGTCTGAATTCAAAACCTCCAGCTATAGGTTAAGTAACCTCGCTAGTCCGCAATTGCCCAGGCATAGTGTGTAAAGCTACCCACCCATGGTCAATCATGGAGAGGTTCCTCCAACAGAAGTTATATATATATATACAATGAGTAGCAAAAGTACACTCGTTCTTTATACGTTCTTCAAATAAAACTTATAAAATTCTGCATAAATATTTTGGTAAATTCACCCATTCTTCTTTACAGAGTTTCTTCGGATTTTCTAAGGATTTTCTATTGAGAACAATAGGACATCCCAGAACATCGATTCCATTTCATTGAAGTATTGTTCAGTTGTTTTAGCTCTGTTCATTGGATCGTTGTCCTGTTAAAATAAAAATAAAAACTCGGTGAAGCCCCAAAGCTGTTCTATTTTTAGTAGATGGGCTGATAAAACTTGCATTTTGCTGCAATCGTTCTTCCTTGGATTATTTCTATTTCTCCTAATCCCTTATACAAACAAACAAAAATCATTACACTTGCATCCCATTATTTGGCGGTTGGGACGTTTATTACTGGGTTTTATTCACTGTCTTTTTTCATCCTTATTTGGTTGCACATGTTTCTCCTGAAAACCTCATTATTGTTACATCTGACAAAATAATTTTCTTCCAGAATTCATCTGATTCATGCTCATATGTTTTTTAACAAATTTCAAGCGGTTTTGCTCATACATACGTTTTGATAATGGAGTCTTTCTTGATGTTCTAGACTTGAGGGCTGTACGATTCTGTGATCTTTTAATTGTATCTTTACTTACTTCAATTCTGTCATTTTTCAGATCGTTCTTAATTTTTCTTCATTCAAAAACTTTGTTTCTTCACATTTCCGGCTAGATATCATTCGAGAAACTTATCTAATTCACGCGTAAGACCACTTCTTTGAATATTTTCAGTAGGATCATATTTTTCCTCTTTCGAACAATAGCACCCACTGTTCACGGAAACAAATTTAAATCTTGAGCATTTTTTCGATATCCCTTACCATCTTTTTGTAGCTGCATAATCTTTTGTTACATATCATTTGAAAATTTTTTGTTTTAACCATTTTAATAAGTTTACATAGCGTTCCAGTCTGTAGTGTACCAAACCTGTTATCAATATGTGCTTGATTAAAACGTATGTTGAAGACAACATGTGATTGGGTAAAATATAAACCATATAAAAAACTGAAAATAATTTTAAAATACCCTTCTTACCATAGTATTTATATAGGTGTTAAATACGTTTGCACACAGTCAAATTCGAAAATTTGCAGTAAAACTACATAAAAATATGTTTCTCAATTTTGTCTATGTTTTTCTTAGACATCTTTATTAAAATATTTTAAAATATTTTAAGTAAGTATGATTCAAATTGAACAATTTGCTCGTAAAATTTATAAAAAAACGATGTGTTAAAACATTTGCTATACAATATATATATATATATATATATATATATAGTTAAAGACGAAAAATATTTAATATAATCGACCATGCTAAATTTTAAAATAAAAACACCTGTCTACCGGTTTCGTCCTCTCTCATCAAAACTGTAAAACGGGGAACAAATTATGAAAAAATAATATCTGTTATGGGAGAAATTAATGTACGAAAAAATTAATTTACAGATGCTCTCAAGAAGACATGGATAAAAAGCTTTGGTTAAAGTAATATTTTGGAATTTCAAACCGAACCCTTTATTTAGTCCACAGGTTAGATTGTTCTATTTCCATATGCCATGCTTTTTCTGGATATCTGTGTCAGTTATCTTTCTTTAGTAACTCATCTCTCGAAGTTCCTTTTTTCTTACCTCTTGCAGGTATAAAACTCGCAGCTCTTAGTGTCAAGTCACTGTATTACTATTATTGGATTGTTATTGCAAATCGCCTGAAGACACCACATGGTAGAAACCTAGGTAGCGTAACAACTCGTTTACAAATGAAAATATATTCCAAAGTTCTAGAATATAATTGCAGTGAACACTTTCTAATACAACTCTGTACTGGTCTAATTTTATTTCTATGTAAGTAAATAATATATATTTCTTATATTTGCTTTATATGTATTTATATGCATATATGTTTAGAGCTCTCGTAGAGAGTTATCCTACCACTGTATGTACAGGATACTACTTTGGATTCTTCTATACCCACAATGCATGCTCATATATATATATATATATATATATATATATATATATAATCTATGTGCGTAAGTATGCGTGTGCAGGCAAATGATTTTCGTTTTATAAGGCATTTTATAAAATGACATGAAAGCATTGGCTGTGGAAACTTTGTGCAAGTTTCGTATTTCTTACATTTGTTTTGATCGTTGTTTGAATTTACAGCTTCTTTCTACTGATTTTTATTGCATTTAAGATGCTTCTTTTGTGCGAAAGTTGCCAGAAAAACTTTCCCCTCCTAAACTGAGTATTAAAATACATTTGACGATATGTACTTACTTGTTCAATTCAAGGTAAGACACAGGTCCGAATACAAATTTTTCCTGCTTAGAAACCTTCCTCTATCTTGATGTTTAAATTATAAATATCGATCGGAAACAAACATGGCTAGAAAAAAGTACTTATTTTGATACAAACCTTCACGAGAATATATACAAGGAAATTGATTAGAGAGGCGGTTGAATTTGAAAGCTCGCCAAACTAAGAAATACACCATTTTTCATATGTATACTGGTAGGTATCTTATACCAAGAAATCACCACCTTTTTTATTTATTTTTTTTCGTGAGTAAATGTAGTTTTAAGAAGAAACCGTCCATTTATAACAAGACCAAATAGGTATTTTCAGATAAACATTTGACAGTGTAACAAATTACATCAGGAAAGAATAAAAAGTTTTTTTTTCCTTTTAAGAGATTTTGTGAAGATTGCCTTTATTGGCTATCATTTTCTTTTCTTTTTCCTTGTACATGTTTACTCGTTCAGAATCCAATGCAAGTTTCAGTTTACCACTTGCTTTCTTTTTCTGATTTTGCATCGGCTCGGAATAATGTGATTACAAATTTGCCTTTCGGATTAAAAGAGCTGTAACGGTAGAGTAGCTAAGAGCAACTTTTTTGCCTTCAAACGCTCATAGAATTCATATGAACAAGAACATGGCTATGTAACTATTTTCTCAAGTTCACTCTCACAGATTTAACACCGTGATATAAAAGTGTGTTCACACTTACTTCACCGGGGGAATTTTTGCCTCTCAAGTTTTGGCATTTTAAACTCTGGACTATACTTTCATTTGTCTGCAGTTTACTAGACTAATGCACAGACTTTCTATGAATTTGAAGACAAATATACACCCATTCTCATATGGTGAAATATGAAAATAAACTACCGTACAGTAAGTGTTAAATATACGTTTTTAAAGTCTAGTCAAAGGCGGAAACAAATTCTTCCACTAAAATAGGCTGTGATAAATGCCGAGGTAATAAATTTGCGAATTCGCCTCTATAAAGGTGTTACTCAATATACAATCGTTTGAAGTACCTGTGTGCTAAATTGAATTGCAATAGCAAACATTTAACAGTCACAAAGAATACTGGATCAGCACTTGAACGAACACCGAACATTATTAAATTATATCCAATTGTGCACATTTAAAAAAAACATGATAATTTTATTAAATAAGGAAAATTAAATTTTCTAAACGATTCAAAATTCTGAAGATCGTTTCTAGTATCTGTTCCTATTTTTGGTTCTGGGTTATTAGATAAATCAATGTTGTCTTATATGGAACTGGTATTTAAGTAAGTTTAACATGTTTCAAAAAAGTTTCACCTTTGCAATGAAACCTATCTACACGATTATCCATCTTTCGACATATAAGTTGACGCTCTTATGTCCAAATATATTTAAAAATATAGATATTATTCATACATCTGGCTGTATTTTTGAGATGAGGTATTGTAACGATTCACATTATTTAAATTGTGGGAGTGTCGCCCACATCATTATTTTCATATTCACGAC
>JBBBDQ010030042.1:0-5000 GCA_037127315.1 Ascarosepion bandense
TTAGAAGAAAAAGAAAGAGAATTCATCAAAAAACCGAAAGAAATATTGCGTAAAGATTACTACAGAAAAGTTCGACTAATATTAAGAACTGAATGGAATTCTCAGAATAAAATTATGGCCATTAATAACCGTGCCCTTCAGTGGTTCAGTATTGTTTCAACACATTGAGCAGGACTCTAAATGACATCAGACGAATGGATTCTAAGACAAGAAAGCTTCTTACATGGAAACAACAAAGAACTGGATGATACAGTTAGTGAAACAACAGGAAAGTAGAACGAAAAATATTCAATAATGAAAGAAGGCAGTAAATACAAACAAGCTTTACATTTAGTTTGTTCTGTAGAAAACAAAAACAGAACCCAAGAACCAACAGTTGCAGTAAAAAATATGTAAAAGAAAGTTCTTGAACGAATAAAACAACAAGACACACCTTTGCATAGCCAATATCCAGAAAGTGTTAACAAACCCGATGTTAACAAAGGTAATACTTATCGATGGTTACGAGCTTCTGATTTAATATCTGAAACTGAAGGCTTTATTTTTACAGCGCATGACCGGAGCTCAGAACTTCCATGAAAATATTATACATAATGATGTGAATCCACAATTCAGGTTCTTTGACAAATACCGAGAAATAATAGAATATCTAATCTAAAGATGTTCTGCACTTGCACCAAATGAATATAAAAACTGTCACGATAGAATGGGACAACATTTTCACTGGACAATGAGCACGCACTTTGAAAAATATGTAAACAAATACTGGTATGAACATCACTGAACAAAGGTTACAGAAATAGAATTTTTCTATCGGATTACACCATCTACACAGACAGGAAAATTGAAATCCATAGGCCGGACACTGTTGTCAAAACCGAAAAGAAAAACTTGCCTTCTAATTGATATGTCATTTACATTTATGTCATTGTAACAAAACAACCAATGAATTTTTAAAAACTATCAAAGAAAAAATTCTTGGAAAGTAAAATAGAAAAATGTGTAAATTGAAAACAATAATAGCACCAGTGACAATGGGTGTGCTTGGAATAATAAAAGAATTCACATTGAAAGAATCCCAGGAAATCCTAGCTTAAAAGATATACAAAAGTTGTCTTGATAATTACAGTCTACATGCTTAGAAGAGCTTTGTCCATGTAGAGCTAGTGATGTTATGGGAGATAGAAAATACATTAAATGTAGCCATAACAACACACCATCACCTCCCTTAGGTCTTTCCGCAGATTTAACGGGCAATGGGCCCATAGCAGAAATTGAATTATGATGAAAATGAGATAATAATAAAACTACTCCTACGTAGAAGAAGTTAGAATATGAAGTAAATAATAACAATGAAATTGTTGTGGATTTTTGTTGAAAAACCACACAAAATAATAAATAACAAAAACGAATACGGAGAGAGAAAAGGTAAGTTATATTGAACAAAGATATACAAACTGAAACACAGGTTCGTCAATTCAGGAATACTAGGAATACTGTCAGTAGGAATCAATATATACAATCTGGTAGTGAAGAAGTATGTCCGGGTAATATTCTTACTGACCAACTAGCGACGGTACAACTACTCAACCCCTTCGTACTCTGTATAGACAGGATTTTACATCAGGCGAATGCGTTCTCATGTGTTAAAAGGTGTGCTCCCCAACAGAAATTTAATCTGGTTTTATTTCAGTCTGCTTATTATATTTTTATATATTTTATGTCTGAGGTATATCGCACTGTGTGGTCGATAGTGTGGTCGATTAGTCTACAACAGCAACGTTTTTATTCTTTGGTTCTTTAGTTTATTCTTGTTTGAATTCTGTAGCTCTTAATAAATATGCCACCTCATTAAATATTCAAAATTAATTGTTCTGAACAAATTCTAAAAGATTCAAATACTCGATATGCTGTTATTTGAAACTAAGTCAATGATTTTACTGTTAAAAACTTGACCTTATCTTAAGCTTTAACTAGATCAAGTCTTTTTATCACAAGTTACTTCTTCTGACAATTCCATGCTAAAATATGAGTTTTATTATTAACAAAGACGATTCCCATTACATTTTGAAAGTAATTCAAGGGTTTTAGTGTTTTAAAATATAACGTACCTCAAATTTCTATTTATTTAAGAAAATTTTAAATTTTAAATTTTTCAGTTTAAACACCAAAATCTTATATTTACTTAAAATGACTGCATTCTGAGAATCTTAACTTTCAAAGTACGTTTATATCGATCAATTCTTAATAATTATTAAGGTTGTGCAATGTGGTCGAAGCCGACATAAAGAGGCGCAAAAAACTTGAAACGCTTATCATAAAATATCAGCTTAAAAATGAATAAAAATATATTTTTCTTATTCTAGTTTTATATCTTCATTGAGTAAGAACCGGGAAAATGTTTTCGGCAATTTAAAATATTGTAAGTTTCAGTAATTGCCGACTTATAAGTAAATAAATATAATTTTATTTTGCTCTTATTTGGCCATATTAGAATCATTTTCACACAACATTATCATTTTCTTATTAAGCGTTCTGAAGGATCATGGGAAATGTAAGACGATATACAAAATAGCATTGAAAAATGGTTCGGCCATCTGACTGTTTTCTCTTTTCTATCCCACTGCTAAAAGACAACCATTTTTTTCAGAACAGAACCAGTTTTCATACAAATTCTGGCATTTCTTTCCTTGCTTGAAATCATGCCAAAATTTACCATAGAAATCAGGGTAATGACAGTGAAAACGATAATGAGACCAGGATGATGATTTCCAAGAATGTCAACCAGCAAGAAATCGCTAAGACATTTGGAATATCAAGAAACATTTCAAAAATCCTCTCAAAGCACTGGAAGTGTTTTGAATCGATCAAATTATGACTGCTTTCACAACCTGCAGCATAGGATAATACGAAAGCTAATCAGAACAACAAAATGCTTAGTGAAAATATTGTAGACAAATGATCGATGAGTGTGGCTAGTTTAATGTGGCTAAGTTAAACTTTGAAGAACATGGACTGAAGAATTTATATTTCAATGAAGAAATCAACTGTAAGCAAAATGCATTTGAAGGCAGCATTAAGTTGACCAAAGTGCTATGAACATTGGGATGCAGATGCTTGGAATAAGATCACATTCAACGGCGACACAAAGATGGAGTGAATTTGTCAAACGGCCAATAGGAAAGCGAAATGTCCAACATTACAAAACAGTGAGATTCTAGAGTCCTACAGTCTGATGCTCTCAAGTTGCATATAAAATCGACAATAATAGTAAATACAATAATAGTAAATAGTTAATTGTATAGTGCCAAATGCACCCTATTGCTAAAAGAACATTAGATACCAGACTTTACAGGAAGTGAGACATTTTAGCATTATGGCGCTCCATATCACAGACTTCATGTAACATAACAGAGACTGATCAATGTATGTGTCACCGTAATGATGGATAAAACTTGATATTCCGCTAAACAAAAACAGCCAACGAACGTAATGAAAAATTGACCAGATTAAAGTCCTAGCTTTAATTATGGATCAAATTTTGATAGCACAAATAAGTAGAACCATTAAAAGAATCCACGCTATCTTGGGCTGTGAGAGCTTAACCACAGCGAATATTATCTAATACAGGTAAAGGATTTGTATCAAACTACAGGAAGCCAAAATGTATTAACAATGTGTATTAATTTCTGAAATCAAAATTATATGGTAAATCTTTATAACAGACATTTTTCTATTTTAAAGCACGTCTGACATATTTAATGTGAGGTGGCTGAAATCTTGAGAAACATCTTATTTTTTTCTTTAGGTGGTATTCTCACATCTTCTACGCTTCTTTAGAACCCCTGGTAAAAAAGATTTCTTTTTAATCATTTCAGCCCAAGTAAGGTGGGATCTCCACTAATATGCACGGGGTTACAGTGAGAGGAAATACTGGTAGAGGGTGTATTAAAGAAATGATAAAAAGTGCCAATTCATAGAAGTATACACTTCTTGGAGACCTCTCTATTTTTCTTATTTTGTTTGCTTTACATCACCATGAGGCAATCATAATGCCAACCACATTACGAAACATGTCTTCCCAAGAGGAAATTACATTTTCCTCTGTAAAGCTATCAATAACAACCCTTCCAGTTACAGAACAAGGCAGATAGCTAGCAATATATCATATGAATTAGCTTGAATCAGAACCAGATGTAAGCGTTTAGCAATGAAGATTAAAATAAATAGCGTAATGCTGTGATTTAAGCCATAAGCTTTCTGGAATCACAGATCGACTCTCATATCTAAAATGATACAAATGAGAACAGAGAACATCATTTTGAATGCATAGTTCGGTTTTATAAAGTGATTTTGTGGAAATTACTATTCATAAAACAATGTACTAAATGCTTTTCGCTTCTCTCAGCATCTTTTGTGTATTGTAATGTATCGTGTCCGCTTCTGTATTATTTTAATGACAAAATAATTTTTTTTCGATTAAGAATACTGAAGATTACATCTTGCTAATTTATTTTTTCAAATGTATCATTATACTAGGTTGACCAAAAAGTCGTGACTCACTTGGGAAGCGGAACGAAAACAACAAATTTTGATTTCTGTCTGGTGAAATTTCCAAGGACAACTGCATTTCGGGATTGTTTCATACAGTCCCACCATGAAATCTAAACTGTATTGTCAGCAGATGGACCGTGTTTATGACAAAGTAAAGAAGGAATATCCTGCTTTCGTCAATCGATGTCAACCTTTGTTTCAGCAAGAAAATGCTGTCAGGTTGACTACGGAGAGTTTTGAACAGATGGACTGAGTGGAGATTTTTCCCCATCCACCATTCAGTCCCCATGCCGAGTGACTATGGCCTCTTCTTCTCAATGGTACATTTCCTTCGCAAACAGTTATGCAACATTTTGATAAAGTGAAGGAAAGTTGATCACATTTTTTCTCTAATTCAAAGCGTGGGACAGATTCAGATGCTGGTTGATTGCTGGCAGAAAATCGAG
>JBBBDQ010030042.1:7500-72500 GCA_037127315.1 Ascarosepion bandense
AATCTTTTTTTATGACCGCAAAACACAATCAAAGTTCTCCTTTCCCTAGATGGAATGTCTTCTCAAAGTTTACGATTATCATCTACTCGAATCAGCTGGTTATAAGTCTCCAGATGTCCGCTTTTGCCCATTTTCCTGTTTGGAGCTGGACATAGTTGACAGATAACATTTGGAACAGATACCAGAGAAGCAAGTTATAGATAGATAATAAGAGCCTGTCCACGCCATCACTCTCGGTTATGACAACATTTGGAACATATATAATGTACACATATAAGCATTTATATACATTACGTGTTTCGAAGCTCCAAAAGAATTTTTGTATTAATGCGTCCCCCATATATATATATATATATATATATAGCAAATTTTAAACGACACATATATATGCACACACACACACACACACAAATCTACTGGGTTTGAAGTTTTGACGAGGCACCTCTTAATTGATGTTGTTCTCAGGTTCACCCTGGCCCGGTGTTTAGCCCCTTGTTAGTGTCCCAGCTTTGGGAAAATAATTCTGGGATGAGAGTATGAAAATAGTTTTTTTTATAATGAAAATCCAAGCAATACATTTTTAAGGAAAAATATTGCCAGCAATATATTAGACGTTAGACAAAATCCCACTTTAAAAAATACGTCAACGAAACATGATCGAAATGATTTTTTCATACATTACATATTTTTTGATACGAAAGTAAGTTGAATTGCTTGAGATTTATATGCCGTAAAACAAAATAAACCAAAACAGATATATTCAAGTATACACGAAAACACACACACACACACACACACACACACACACACACACACACATATATATATATATATATATATATATATATATATATATAATTCAGAGAAATAAAATGTCCATAGATATACTTATAAACAATATATATCTGCTGTATATGTCTATATTTAGGTGGAAAATAAAGACTGGGCATAGATCAATTACTGTTTATTTTTATATTTAAAATATTTGAATATTTTCATATGCATATATATATATATATATATATATATATATATATATACACAACACCACGTACCACGTCTGATAAAGTCTATTAGTTTAACTTTAAGTAATACTGTATTTTGCCGAAATATGTCTGGCTGGCAGCAGAAACATAGGATTATTTTGCTTGTAGGTTGTTTATCACTCGCAGCAAAAGCGGATTATCATTATGTTTTTTCTTTATTTTCATTATAACCCTTGGCTGTTTGACATACATATATTCACCGTTTTGGATGCATGCATCTTATTTCCTGTTCGTCTATCTGTCTTGTTTGAAAATGGGATTAATTTACATTGTGTGCATATGTTTATTTTCACATTTACTTATTCTGATTGTATTCTGATATAACTGATTTGACAAACCATTACGGAAGTCGTCGATTGTTGTTGTGAAAGACAAGTCAGAAGCCATCATCAGCAAGGATTTTGTTTGTTTTATATTCTGATCACACCCGATGATAGTTGATCATATTATTAAATGCTCTACCCCAGATACTGTAACTACGGTATGCTTAGCGTAATTCTAGTATAAACTACAAATTAGATCCTTGGAGATTGATGGTACGTAAATTTCTATGGGCAGGCGTCTGCAACAGAGATTACTTGGAAAATCTAGAGAACACCATAGTCTTCGGATATTGAAGAATGCTTACTTTGATGTCTATATTCAATTATGTAGTTTACGAAATTTATGGATAGAATTTATTTACTTTTGAATAGATATTTTAAGTGCTGGTTGTTGTTTGGTTAATAAACTTAGTTGGTCTGTTCTAGGATGCGTGTTGTGATGTCGTGGATATCGGCGCGGAATAAGGAATTGGAGAGCCGAGCTCGAAATCCAGCTGAATTCTTTGTATTCACTTACGTGAAAATACCTTTGTGAAAAGTATTAATCTGTCACTTCTCTCTCCAGCTATGGTTTAAATAGCAGGACAGATTTGGTTCTATCGCCTTGGTTTGTGTCCGCCAATGAAAGTGAATTTCAAGTCTGCATTTAATTGTACATCTTGTTCTCTCTTAGAAACATAGGAATCGGAAATGCTTTTCACCAATAAAGCAAAGTACGTCTTAGCAAACATTGTACGTCTATCTGTCTGCAGAGAACCATTTCCTGAATAGCCCGATTCTTAACGAAGACAAATTTCACTGGTGTAATTATAACCATTTTCCGAAAAGCTATCCATACACAGTTTCAGATATTAAAATAATGCATTTATCCAAAAATATATTATCCAATATTATCTTCTCCTAAACCAAAACCTTGGGCAATATTAATTTTAGTCAAGTATTGAATATAAAAATAAACACTAATCGTTTTATTTCCAGTTTTCATTTTTTCCCATTTAATCAGCAGCTACAGCTGATACATAATGTTCATAGTTGTATCTACTAATGTATCTAATGTTCATAGTTTTATATATATATATATATATATATATATATATTCATATATATATATATTCATATATATATATATATATATATATATATATATATATATATATATATCAGTCAAATAGATAAAAAGCTTGTAGATACCCAGCGCCCATAGCTCAGAGGTTGAATCACCGACTGACGAGTTTCAATCCTGTGTAAAAATCAATCGGATGTCTAGCTGTACTGATGAGCTGTGATACAGCAAAACACACACACACACACACACACACACACACACACACACACACATATATATATATATATATATATATATATATTAAATGGTAATTGCGTTTAGTACCAAAATTACTGTTTTCTCAGTATTCTGGAGTAGATTAGAAAAAGACATTAAAATAATACCTTCCCGAAACTTCGAAATTGGCATAACAGAAATAACACCGGTCTTCTTCTTCTTCTTCTTCTTCTTCTTCTTCTTCTTCTTCTATGTATCGTATTCCTTAAGTATGTAGGCGATCATGGCCTTCCATATCTCCTTATCCCTTTTATCTTTTAACACAATTACTCTTGTTACTTCTCCCAAACTCTGCTCTTATATTCATTTGCTGAAACCCATCAAGTATGTCATGCGTTCCTATCGTCTGTCTCTCTTTCTGTCTATCTGTCCTGTGGGTAACAGACTATCCAAGTCCTCCTTACTCATTTCATGTCCCAGAAATTTTAGCAGTCTTTTTCTTTTATGAATTTTCATTTTTTTAATGTTTCTATCTGATGGAAAATTACACAATAAAACAATGTAAATACGTGACTCTCATAACATATACACATTCTGTTTTTTTCTATCATACTAACACAAAATTTCTGCTATATTGTAAAAACAAAAACAAAATTATTTTGGTGAGACTTTATTCCCAAGGATCTTTGTAATTCGTTTCTTTCTCCAAAGCCTCGTCTTTGCAAACATCTGCGGTTTAAGTTATTCTCGGCATCCACTGAAGAAATTCATTTCGGTTGCTTTAAGTCTTTCCATCATATTTTATGAGAATGTTCAGCATTCTCTGACATAATGAGGGACACATATCACATAACAATACAGTAGTCTCTTCTTTGTTTCCAACGAAATTTTTCTGTTTCTCAGTACTCTACTCAGCTTTTAGAATGCTAATACGCCTTTGCATCTCAGTGTCACGATTTCTGTTCTCTGTTAGAAGACTTCCCAGATATTTCAATTTCTGTGCCTGGTTGATGTCAGTATCCTCGACTTTGAGTCCTCCTCTTTTCACCTTTTCAATTTTCTTGTAGTTTATGTTTAGTTTTCTTACGCTTTCTTTATCTACCTACTGTTGGAGATCTTGTATTTTTATTCCCATGCCTACTATTGGCATTGTCTCAGCTGTTTATCTTATATTGTCCAGATTGTAGCCGCCAATGACGAATCCTACCAGGACTTCTAGTTTTCTCAGAATTGCCGCTGTATAGGTTGAATAAATCTGGTGAGAAGACACATCCTTGTTTTACACGCCTTTCTATTTTTGTTATCTTCTGTTAAGTCTTTGTGGTGGACTTTGACGAAAACCTTTGTGTAGTCTATAAAACACAGGTACACATCCTTCTGCATTTGAATTGCTCTTTCCGATATCATTTTGAGCATAAATATTGCGTTGTTTGCTCCAATGTCTTTGACCAAATCGCACTATTCTTGTCCTTTTTTTGACATGATTCTATTTATTAGAATCCGGATGATGAGTTTTGTTATGTGACACATTAAACTGATTGTTAGGTGGAGTTCGCACTCGTTTGCACCTGGCTTTTTAGGCAGTGAAAATAAAATCTATCTTCTTAGGTCTTCTGGTGTATTGTTACTGTTGAAATACCTGGGAAGCGTGATAATAGAAGACGGAAAGTGCGACAGAGAGATCCGAAGGCGAATTGGCATGGCGAAGGAAGCATTCCAGAAGTTGAGTAAAGTATTAAGAAACAGGACAATTTCGCTACAAACTAGGAAGAGGGTACTGAATTGCTACGTGCTTTCCGTCCTTCAATATGGCAGTGAATGCTGGACAATACCATCAAAGATGAAGGAAAAATTTTAGCAACTGAAATGTGATTCTACAAAAGGATGATGCGGATATCATGGATCGAGCATGTGAGGAATGATGAGGTCTTGGAAATAATACTGAGCATCAGGAAGAGAGAGCTGAAGTTCCTAGGAAACGCAATGAGAAAGAATGGCTTGGAGAATCTGATACTAACAGGTCAGATAGAGGGAAAAAGAGACAGGGGAAAGCAACGGATAACATATTTGAAGGACCTAATCAGGTGGATGACGGAACGACGATTGCATGGTGTAACAGGAGAAGGCGTGCTCAGAGCCACCAGGGATAGGGAAAAGTGGAAGACTATGATCGCCTACGTCCTGAGGGAAAAATCACATAGAAGAAGAATTCTGTCTACACCAAAATTGTCTAAGGATGTCACCATCTCAATTACAGTACCGTCTGGTTTTGCTGCTTTTCTCATTCAAATTGGCTAGCGCTGCTTCCACTCCAATTTTTAATATTTCCGGCCTGTCGGTATTTCTGGGTATTTTTGATTGCTCTCTCTTGTCATGGAAGATCTCTCCAATATATTCGCCCCATCACTGAAACATTGTTCTTTCTTTAATATGAGCGTTGCATCCTTCGACTTTATGCATCCTCTTGATGTTCATTTCTGTCTCCATTATTAGTAATGCTAAATCACTCTATTTCTGAACATTTTTCGTTGGGAAATTCTTTAACCTGGCTGCATTTACTTCTTATTTTCTTGTGTAGTTTTCCGTATTCCCTTCTCTGACTTTTTTGCATCCTATCGATAATCTTATGTGATCTACTCATTTTTTCTACCTCTGTTTTTCTTTAGGATGGTGGCGTCTTTTATGTCACTAGAGTTTACCTTAGTGTGTCCTATTTCAAGTTTCGGTTTCCAGTTTGTTCCTTTTTCTTTTTCACACTGTCCTTATATTTTTCCTGCAGGTTGAGGTCATTCACAAGTCAGTTGTATTGCAGTCTGGGTGCTGCAATAAGCTTCTACAAACTCTGAAGTTTTATCTGTAGTTTACATACATAACTGGAGAGGTCGTCGATTCCGCAGTCGACACTTGCCTAATATTGCAGTGAACAACTGCATTCCGAAACCCCCTGTTTATAGTTATTAGCCGATTTGGTTTTTCCTGTTCCCTCCTGAATTTCTCCATGTCCATAGTCGTCTGGGATGTTCTTGAAACTAGGTGTTGGTTATTACTTGGTCATTCACTGTGCATCACTGGACCCATTTTTCTCCGTGGTTATTGTGGTTTCCAAGTCCGAAGACAATTACGCCTCTCCTCTCCTTGCCTATTTTGGTTTTCAGGTTCCCCATGATAATTCTAATTTCTTGTGATTTGCACTGAGCTTGTTGTTGTCTAGTATGGAGTAGAATGTGTCTATATCCTTCCCAGTACTTTGCATTGTCGATGCATACACTACTATAAAACCTATGTTGAAGGATCTTCCTTTCAGTTTGACTATAAGAACTCTTTCGGGTAACTAGCAATACACCAGATCGCATTTCTTCCTGTCATGGTCTAGTATCAAGCACCTTTTTTTCATCATTTTTACCACCTGCGCATATAATCCTGAAAGCTCTGTTGTTTGGTCACGTATTCTCACAAATGTCTAAATCTCCTGCTTGACATTCTTCAGCTGTCCACAGTTGTTCAACGTTCTGACAATCCTTGTCCCGAGATTTATTTTCTGATTGGTGCAGAATAACGGAGCGGTGACACCTGTTGTTCATGTATTTCCTCTACGGGCGAGATATCAGTTCCAAGGCGAACATTTGTTATATACGGACGCTTATATATTCATAAGAGTTCTTCTCTGTTCTTCACAGAGTCCGAACTAAACATGATGTTAATATCTTTGTAGCTTTTGTGATCACCACACTATGCCCGCCTTTGTGTAGACAAAAAGATCTTAAACAAAAATTGTCGTTATTTAGCGAAACATTAACTCATTCAGATTGAAATTAACTTTTTCCCCCTCCTTCATGTCTTCTTTTAAGATATTATGTAAGGATATTGTCTCTTCAATAATTTAATTTCGACAATTTATCTACTTCTGGTGAAGCGTTAGACGATAGACGCCTGAATTTTTATCTAATTTGATTTTAGTCGAAACTTATACTTTTAGTCAGGAACTTATACTTTTGCATACGATTTTGATAATTGAATTATGGTCTCCATTTTAAGATACACGCACAAGTATATGTATATTTATATATATATATATATGTGTGTGTGTGTGTGTGTGTGTGAACATGTAGATACACACACGTATTTACATATATATATATAGTTTACATGCAAAAATTTGTCACTCTGTGCAGGTTTATGCCGACTTCGGAGTTTCGTGAGGACACCGTTATCATGTTATCAAGGCTGGGTTAAAGTGATAAATTCCCTACTCAGTTAAAGTCACAAAATCAACGCACTCTCTCTACCACGATATCGACTACTTCACGATAAAACCTGCTGGCCAATATAACTTTTTTTTCAGTAAAACTACTGAAAAGCAATAACCTTGGCACTAAACATTATCACAACTCAACATTATATATGTGTTCGTGTGTGTGTGTCTGTGTGTGTGTTTGTTTGTACATATATATATATATATATGTGTGTGTGTGTATGTGTGTTTGGACATATATATATATGTGTTTGTGCGTGTGTGTTTGTACGTTTGTGTGTATTTTTAATGTTTCTTTAAATTTGATGGACTTGGAATCTCTTGTGAGATTTTGTTATTTATTTTCCATCTTTACAATGTTTTTGTTTGTTTTTACAAAGAATATTTTTTTCTTTTTTACAAGAAAACTTGTATGGATGGATCAAAGGAACATAAATAACAACTCACAATCTATTCTTTATCTGCCATATGTAACGAAACACACACACACACATACACACTCACACACACACATGAATGTCAAATATGTTATATTCTAAAGAATATATGTAAAAATCCTTTTTGCCTACGTATAAATTTCACGTAGCCAAAGAAGCACATTTCGCGTCAAAGGTCAAGTTCTGTTGAGCGAATATGGAGATATCAATATCTTACTTTGCAGTGTTCAGTTCAAAAGACATTTTTATTTTGCTACATGTAAGGATATTTTTTCATATTAAACATTATTTTCTTATGTATAAAAAAATAAAAAATCAGGTTTAACCTTTGACTTAAACTTTATCATATAATCGTCCAATATTTTTATTTTTTGTGAGATAATTGAAAGCATTTTTCTGAAATCTCGCCCACGTTAAACATAAAACGTTTCTCTATAACAAAATGAGACATTATTCAGATATTGAGAACTAATTAAATCGTAGAATTGGAATCGCAGACAACATTTTCCAATTTAATCCAGAGTGTCTGTCAGATATTGCATTAATTTTAACCAGGTTGTCAACTGTAGTCGCAATATTCGGTGTTGCATAATATAAAGCTAATGATGCCAATTTCCTGTCTAGCCTTAACGATAAAACAATGTTCAACTATTTTAATTCACTATTATGCTTGTTTCAAGGCGTCAGCTTCTTAAATATTTAAAGGTAAATAACAAACAAGACAAAGTGCAGCACTGGTCAACATAATTTTTGGTGCCAAAAAACAAAAGACGTTTTTAGATAACTTGATGGTGCTGTTTTTGTACTGAAATTACTCATTCTTGAAAAAAAATCAGTTTACAATCTTGGATGATGACAACATTTAGTTAATAAGTCTTAGAAACACATTAATTTTCAGGTAGGCAGTGAAAATTATGTCACCTACCTGAAATAAACTATTTTCATAAGAAAAAAATGTTTTCCAGTCAAAAATCTTAAAACATAAGTACCGAATTTTTTCAATTTATCGCCAAAACTCAAAATAACTGATGAACTTTATCAGGAATACACTTTATCAATAATATGCTAATATCGATATATATGTTTTTTACATATCCATACAGATAGATTTCTCGATAATAGCAGCGGTATGGGTGATAAGCATGGAGAACGATTCCATCAGGATATCAAAACAATAGAAGAGCACTACTAGGGACGGTGGGAAAACTAATAATGGCTGACTATTGCTGGGGTATCAAAAGTGACTTGAATAACATTGAACACAACAGACAATCAAGAAAGGGAAATGTTTACTATAGTTCTCATTTTCACGAAGGTTTTATTTCTGCTGTTAGTTTATTGAAGGATTTGATGAAAATACTTGTTGGTCTTGGTATATTCAATCGATTTTACTTTAAGAAATATTGCCATCGGTCAATATCATATATACAGAAAACAAATGAAAAATGCTTTTTTGCCAAAAATGAGACATTTCTGTGCAGTAAATATAGTAGCTAACAAAGAAAAACTAAGATCATTTTCAGCTTCAGCACCAAAGTTTGTTTTTATGGCCAGTGTAATTACTTCAATGCTAAATAAAAATTCCGACTAGTTAAATAACAATGATCTACTTGCGGTTTTGTCACACGTTTTTTTTAATTTCAGCTATTATATTTAATTTACAGCTTAATCTACAAAAAAACAAACTTTTCATTGCCAAAAGTGGAAAACACTGTACGTGAGCATATTTCAAATAAAAAAGCTTCTTTAAAATAAGAATTATGTAAGTTTTATTAAGACTTCCTTTGACCGATTTCCTAGCATTAAGCTTAATTGATTTAAAAGTAAGTTAGATTTCTGCACTTTGAAAAACAAGCTTAATATCGGTGATGAATAGCTAAGAAATAACTTTGTAGAAATAGAATGTATCATATCGGACCATCTAAAAACATGTACTCCACATAAGCGTATATTAATATTGGTTCATACATAATTGAATAAATATTAATACATAATGAGAGTTTTGTCTATCAAATAAAAAAACATTTCTCAAGCCTTGTTGATGATGTCGCTGATTGTCTTAAATAATGAGTATGTCTGTAAACAGACTAAAATACAAATGTTTAAATCAAGAAATACATCTGAAAAATTTCTATAACAAAAACACATTCTAACAAAAGCTACTAAAAGCCAAATCAATAATAACTATTTTGTAAAACTACAAATATTACAGGAAAAAAGTTGAATGAATCCTTTTTTTTCAAATGGTAAAATAAAAAAAAATCTCCTTTTACTAGTCTGATTCATACTGAAAATTGTGTATATTTCAATGCAAAGTATTTAGATATGGAATGGTACTAAAATAACCGTTCTTCCCTGCAAATACACGCGCATATATATATATATATATATAGAGAGAGAGAGAGAGAGAGAAAGAAAGAGAGAGAAAGAGAGGGATATCTTCATTCAAACGTGTTTCGTTGAATGATTGAGACATATAATGTCTATTTATTTCTATATCCAATCCAGTTTTCTAATCAAGTTCTAGATGATAAAATGATATTCATCAAGAAAGTCGTCGTAATTTTTCCTACCGAATTACATTCCATCTCTTCAAAGATCATTCTCAAGGGTAATAAAAATGATGGATTAAACATAAATCTATTAATTCTTTATATATTTTGTCTCTCTCTTCTTCTCTCTCTTTATATAGATAGAGAGAGATAGAGGGAGAGACAGGATATTTCATTCAAATATGTTTTATGAAATAATATACACACATATTTGTGTACTTATTTTCGTACTTTTTAATAAATATAACAATATATTAAAGTGAATATAACATACATTTAATATAAGTACCTCCGCTAATGTTTGATACCTAAGTTTTCAAATGAATTTTGTTAAATGAAAAAGCTTTCTTGAAGCTTTCATATTAACGCTTTAATTGAAAGCTAAACGGTTAAATTTACTATTTCTAGTATGGAAAATACTATGGTGCATTTCAAATACAAATTATATTGATTGGAATCTCAATTGATTGATTGACTAGAATCTCAATTTTTGATTGTTGTCAATCAAATCCTTAAAGTATGCCATTTCTTATAATTTCTAAGTTAATTCTCAGCTTTAAAAACCTTGCAAAGCTAAAATATACATTTATGACAGACTTGTGAACAATTGTAAATTTGAATTTAAATTAATCTTATTTTAAACAACTATTATTTGCTTTTAGCATGAAACGTTGTACACACGCATTTCTTAATCACAGAGGTTGTGTTTTTCTGACGTGTTGATTGATTGTTGACAGCCTACACGTGTTAAAAGGTTAAGTATGATTGACCAGAATTCACATAAAATTATTTAGTGAAATAGGAATTAAAAAGTAAAACATACGTTTAAAATTTGAAGGGATGATTTCCAAAGCTTGCTGAGATGGAAATATAATGAAACACAAAAATGAAAAATTAAATGAAAAAGAATTGTAAAAAAAACTAATAAAGTAATTTTTTTCTAGAAAGGGGTGGATAACATCTAATAAGATGTCCTTTTAATAATGAAAATTTAAAAAATGGCAATGTTTAAACACTAAAAACATTAAATTACTTTAAATCATAGTGCGAAATCTGCCAATGCTGATAACATAAATCTAGATGCTACCCTTCAAAAGGATCTAGAATCTGTGACTGAATGGGGTAGGAAATGGCTCGCAAATTTTAATGCCTCCAAAACAAAGCTGCTGTCATTTAATCAGAATAAAAAAAATTTTTTTGCTTACCATCAGCATAGATGACACTAATGTAGAGAGGAAGACACTTTGTCGCCTTGGTCTCAGTCTCTTAAATGACCCCAAATAAAATGACTACATTGAATCCATAGTTAAATCTAGTGCTAGGAAAGTTGGGTCACTGTGTTAGGCCAGGAAGCTTTTCTCGTAAGAATCCATTTTGAACATTTATAAATTCATCCGTGCATTGAATACTGTAGCCATATCTGGTCGGGTGATGCTGCTATTCATCTTGAAGTTCTCGACAAAATCCAAAAGAGGATCTGCAATATAATCGATCCTGGCTCAGCAGCTCACTTTCAGCCATTTTCTTACCGACGTAATGTAACTTCTCTCTGTCTTTTGCACAAGTATTTTCATTGCAACTTCTCTGACGATTTTTTTACCCCGTTTCATCAACCACGTGTATTTACTCGTGCTACTAGACTGGCATTTATGTCCCACTCTTTGAGCGTGAAACAGTTAAATATAACCATCTCTACTACTCTAACAATTTCTTTTCTAGCATTTACTGTTTGTGAAACTTCCTACCGTTTGTTTTCTTCCCTGATAGCTACAACCTCCAAAAGTTTAAATGCAACATCAGTTGTCATCTTCTTTCTACTTGCTTCTCATCAATATCTTACTTTTTCTTCGACATCCCCTGTACCTCTCTCTTTCTCTCTTCAGGAAATATGTAGTTTTTTTACGAAATAAGTTTTCTCAGATAAATTTTTAATTGATCTGTTTAAGCATTATTTTTAATAGATACTCATATTTGACTAAATACTCTGTTTTGTACACTTAAATATATATTCACCGGCCTGAATAATAATCGATAAATATTGTTAAGCATTCAAGGATTCAAACCTGCGTCCAATAGGTCTGGGGTAGAAACCATCAATTAATCTGACATGTTATAAACCACTCGACAACGAAGGCATTTGCAAATAGACAAAAATTTACTGTTTTTTCGTAATGTTCATATCTGCTCTCTGTTCGTATCCTAATCTAAACAAATGTAAAGAAAGACAATTTCATTTTACAAAATAGACTATCTCTGAAATATTTGAAATTTATTTGTTTAAAAATAATGTCTAATCAGCTTTATCTTACTGCAAGTTCCTTCGTGGTCGAACCGTCTAAGACACGTCAAATTAATTGATGGTTTTCCCCTAGACCTAGTAAATGCAGGTTTGACTCCTGCAGGTGGACGTATATTTGCTTAACAACATATATTGTTATTATTCAGGCCGGTAAGTATATATAAATATACTGTTTAATTATAAAATAGAGTATCTAGTCAAAAATGAGTATCCAATAAAAATAATGTTTAAACAGATAAATTAAATATATGTAGTTCTTTAAAAAATAATTGATGATTTACATTCTACAAGGAGTCCTGTTTTTAACTAATACAACATTTTTAATTAAGTAATATCATTAAATTAATTAAGTAGAGGGGGGATACCAATGAAAAATATAGCAATTTTTTATTCAGAAAGAATCTTATTCATTTGTTAATAACTTCTGAAATTTTGTTAAAATCCGATAAGTATTTGAATTTTGCAAGAATTCCAAAATCAATATTTTTCACCTGAAAAGGTGCCAAAACACGAAATGTGAATGTAATCCGCAAATGTAAAAAAGAAAATTAAGCAAAACTCCAAACGTGCGGAAAGGTTTAAAATTTCTTGTCCAATAATAAAAAATAATTTGTTTTTTTTCTCTTAACAAGAACAGCTTTTTTTTTCTTGTGTTGTTTGTTAGCGATTTAATTATGAAATTTAATGCGATTTTACATTTCCAACAATTTCCGGTCAGTTCACTTTTATTGAAACGCTTGTTTTGCAAAAAGTTCCATAACTACATGGGATAAATTTAAAATTTAAAAATAACTATAACAGAGCGTGTTCGCCGAGTGATTTTAAAAATTATCACCACAACTGAATACCGACTTTTTCGCAGTTATAATAAACTTGTCTTTGTAATTTACCCCTTAAGCTAATCTTAGAAAATAACTAAAGTACTTGTGTAGGATAAACTACGGCGCCTTCCTTGATTAAGTTCATCTTAACATCTACGTAGAAGCTGGAACAGGAACAGTAAATAAATAGACATATCTTCATTATTCAATGAAACATGTTTAAGCATATATATATATATATATATATATATATATATATATATATATATATATATATATATAATTTGGGAGATAAAACGTATGATCAAATAGAGTGAAACAGATTCTAATATTTGGTAAATTGATAAAATTGTGAGGAGTATGTTGCGCCGAAAACGTTTCACCGCTTACACGGTTGTGTCTGTGTGTATGAGATTCTATGTTTATAGTGCACATAAAGTTGAAATTTAAACTGAGCCAATTCCATCCCAATACATGTATACCGATCTTAGTCGTCTGCCATCTATAAAAAAAAAACTTGCATTTTGACAATGAGTAAAATAAATTTACTGAATTTGACGGCAGTCTATAAAACACTGAGATTATTCATTCCGCGCCTGTATTTAATTGTGATTATTATTTAGGACAATAACCGACATCATCAGTAAGACTTGAGACAGGTATCTGTTGGTTTATTTCATATCGAAAACTATCGTTATTTATTGATATTTATTCAATAAAGTTTGAATTAATGCATAACCCATATTAATATATGCTTAATTAGAATATATGGCATTACTAGATGATCCGTTTGTTGTATGTCAGTTGCATACACCGATAAAATACATTCTATGTCTACAAAGTTTCTCGACTATTTATTACCGATATTAAGCTTGCTTTTCAAAGTGCAGAAATATAACTTACTTTCAAATCACCAATCCTAATATTAGAAGATTTGTTGAAAAGGTCTTAAATAAAACTTAAATATTTTTTGTTTTAAAGATGCTTTTCTTCTACAGTTGGATATAGTAAATCATGTTATAGTTTCATTTTGATAAAAATTTACAGAGTGGATTGAACATCAATACGCATGTTATTTTGTGCCAAAATCTCATTAATAATGTTTTATGATTGAATCACTTTTGATAAGCTACATAAGATATTCCCGAGTAAGATCTATCAAAAGATTGCTAAACTATTGTTCATGCTAAAAACACAACATAATATTTTTGAAAAATCACGTATTTCTTCCTTTTTTCAGATGAGTAGTGCGCGATCTGTTAAATTTTTCATACACTATACCTTTTAATATGAAGATTTTATCGAAATATATTCTGTGTCATACGGCATCCTGTATCAAAGGATTCATCTATCTCTATTGATGATGTTACAATTGATTTATCGTCAATGGCTAATAATTATGGCAATGTTTTCTTTGTCGTTGTCAAAAATTCTTATCGTTTTATAAACAGATTGATATATTGTGTTCTTTCAGTTTCTTCATTACACTAATAATGGTTCCAGAAATTGCAAATAATCCTTTGAAGCATAATTTTACAATGTTAAAGGTGAAAAGCAGACACATTCTGCTTAGAGGCAGATAATAATTAGGTACTGAAAATTCTGACAAGCCTAATTCAAAGCTAAATCTTCTATAACGTGCAAACATTCAGAAGCTAATCAACTTGTCGGCAGAGATGAATGATTGATATTATAAATTTAATTCGATGTATGGCTCATAGTAAATTTCACACGACAAACTGAGTACAAGTTGTGTTTTACTTTTTGTCAGCTGAAAATTTTCACTATTTTAATTAATTTGATATTTAAACAAAAACACATAAATCTACTTCCAAAAAACATTCGAGATGACAAAATGTTCAGTTATATTTGCATTCATTTGTATTAATCTCAAGATTACTTTAGACGCCGGCCATCATCAATTGATGTTTTATTAGAGATTATTAGATACCATCAATTAATAATTAAAAGTTTTTCTGCAACAAAATGGAAAGCGTTCAATCATGATTCGAATCAAAATGACTGAAACTCGACGATTCACGAGGTTAGGTCTATTTCTGAAGTATTTGCCTGCAATTAAATCTGGAAGGAGAGGACAAGGCTATTTCTGTATGTACACTTCTCTTAGAGAAAAGAGGCCTAATAATGACAATTTGTTGCTAAACAAATCACAAATCTATCATGCATAGATTGCTCAAAGAGCATCATACCGTTAAAAGTATTGCATTAGTAAAAACATTTGTGTTATGTCTTCTTTGTCTTGAGTTTTATAATGTAGAAGACCTAAAGTACTATTTGTGTAGGCTTTTAATATAAGATAAAAAGGATAAAAACTATTTTTTATCTTTGCACTGTTTAGTTTGCAGGTTTCTGTAACCGTTTTTACCGTCGTTTAAGGGTTAAAGAAATGGGGCATATTTTACCGTCTTGATGAACGGTTATATCTATAGCCGAAATAAATAAATCCAGACCCTGACAATTTTCAAATTAGTTTCCTTTTTTCTGATTTTTGATCAGTTGTGGAGTAAATAAGACACCCCAATAAATAAGACTTGTCAAGACGCCTTAAATAAAGAAATCAAAGTATGCCAGAGGAAGTCCGTAGAGTCAGTCGATGAGACTTTTTAATTGTATCATAATTCGTGTCCGAAAAGAGACAAAAATTATTATCCATTAGGAGTGGTTTATAACACAATCTTAGTTTAGATTTTCATTGTCATTTTACATTTATGATCACAAATTAAGCATTTTCTCTTGTTTTAAATAGCTTTTTAGTTTCTGTATTCGTCTAAAATATGATTGTAATACACAGACATTTTTACTATGGGGGAATACAAATTCCTGCTCTGTCATCAGCTTCAAGATGATTCAATTCCTCGGCAAAAAATGTCAAAATATTATTAGATTTCGAATCTTTCGTTTATCGCCAGATATTAAGTGACAGGAAATCCCATCAAATCTTAATCCTTTTTCCAGTTTCCCTGCAAGCCGCACTTACTTCGATGTTGAGATGATTTTGACGCCTACTTGCATATAACATCATTATTTTGAGAACAGTTTTAAATGTACCAACTATTATAGGCACTGCCCAACACTTCATCTTGCATATATCTGAGCGTACAAGCAAGGTCCTGTTGTTTTTTCTTATTTTTAGATTTCTCATTTTTTCAGTTTGTGGCCAGTTTTTGTATTTGCATCGATCTCATGACAGTTTCTTATGTCCATATTTATGACTCTCTGTTCACATGTTCCTGTTTGGATTGAATAATTTACCTGGGTCCCAAAGCCACAGATTTATCGTCTTTGTTTTCTCTTATATTTTTTGAGCTTTGTTGTATCTTCATTTTTTTGGTGGTGGGAGGGTCAACTCGTTTCCACTTTTACTAGTCTACTGTCTTAAGTTTTAGTACCAGTGCTCCAATACCAATTGGCACAACTGTCACTGTCATATAGTCCTACGATTTATTCAGAGCTTGGAGAAGTCCTTGATACTTATCTACATTTTTCCTTTTATCCAAAATCATATAACTCACATAAATATTGATTACGGATTGTTTTACAATAAGTAATTATGGAAAATGACTGAATTATCAATATCATTAATATTGTTGATATTGTTGTTGATGTTGTCCATGGTGATTATGATTGAGGTAGACAAAATATAACTGCTTCTGTATAAAATATACATGCGGCAAACACACACGCACACACACGCACGCACACACACACACACACACACACACACACACACATATATATATATATATATAGTTTTAAGATGTGCTACATTTACAGGATAAAGTGCTCAGCATCAGAGATAGAGCGTATGTAAATATAAAAGAGTGAACACTGAAGTCATGTAGCCTGATGATTGCGCTTAGCATGAAACGGTCTGTCGCCCTGAGTGTTGACTTCAGTGTTCACTCTTTTATATTTACACACACACACACACACACACACACACACACACACACACACACACATATATATATATATATATATATATATATATATCAGCAAACACTAACATTTTCTGACTCGTTTACCAAGACCATACCCTACAAAGAAATATGCATGATTATACTGACAAACGAAATATATGGCACATATCAAAGACAGCCAACCAATATCAAAGCCAACCTATATTAGTTCATTGCTAATTTCAACAGGGATAGAAAACCTTCGGGTAATTTTCGACGAAGCTCTAATATCAAAGCATTAAATACATATTATGAATGTAACAGAAAATTGCATGAAACTTGTTGCGAAGTGTATCGTTCAAGAAACGAGGCTTTTCATTCACGTGCTTCATCTTTATTGTTTTCAATCTGGTTTACTGATTTCAAACAGTAAAAAAAAGATTAACTTTTTAAAACTGACCTTACATATAAATTACATTCAAAATAATTGTTATTTTCATTAACATTAGATGAAGAATTTATAAAGTCAAATGTTAAATAATTACAGCTCAAGGTTATTTTATTTGTTTTAATTCGTATATTTATGTTGTTTTACACGATGCTGTAATTAAACAGGAAATCAGCACTTCGGAATAAGATTTTTCCTCTATGAAATGAGAGCTGAGAAATTATTTCTTATTTTTTCTCTTTTAGAACCTTAAAGCACAGCAGAAGCCATTTTAATATTATTTTATTTTATTAACAATATAGGTTAAAATGCACAAGAAATCATTATATATTAAATATTATTTTAATTATGTTTGCTTAATTTCGCTATAGTCAGCAACTGACAATCAATAAATCACGAATTTCACTAAACAATTTCTTGTTCTCTTGAGTGAATTTAATTTTCGTGGTTTTTAAAATAAATTTACTACAGTGTAAGTGCAAAAGCTGAAATATTTTAAATCTTGAGGTTTTGATAGAATTAAATAAACAGACAAAATAATAAAAATTTAAGAATAATAAAGGAAGATAAATAGATGACTAATTATTTCCATGAACATGAATGTTTTCTTTTTTAGATTGTGTTATTAAAAAATCCATAACACTAAACAGTTACTGGAATACTTTCATAGTAGTGGTACATTCATAATTTAAATCATAATAGAGGTGCATCCATAATTTTAATTATAATTTCATAATAGACGTATATCCATAATTTTAATTAAATTTAAACAAGCATAAAAGTAAATAAGCCAAAAACTAAGCATGCAAGTTTTTTAAAAAATTAGATTTAATAATAATTCTTGCTGTTATCAAAAAAGTGTAAAATGAATCAGGACAATTACTTTTTAAATTATTGATTATTATATTCTAGTTTTATAAACACCACTTTTTCTTTGTAATATAAAGGATATTGAAGAGGCTCATATAGTTGCAAACCTCAACTACTAATAAATAAAATTATCCTGGAAAATTGCACGAGAAAGGTAGAAATCTCTGCAGAGATTAGATGGATTACCATAATGCCTTTTGTGCCACACTCTTGGATTCTTAAGGCTTTGGAAGTATACAAAATCTCCTCGGTGATAGAAAATTGCTTTATATATAGCATCAAACTGGAAATACTCATTATACTTAAAACCCAGCATTGGTAATGCTACTTCCAATTGTTTGAATATCCGACGGGAAAGCTTTCGCTTTTCACAAGCAAGACAATAAAAGAAACTAGGATGCAAGGAGTTCCTGAGACTGAAAGAAATAGAAAAGACAATAAAAGAACAATTGAAAGAGAGATGAAAGATGACGGATGACATTATATTTATTGTTTTGAAGATCGTAGTTAGCAGGAAAGTAGAAAACACGGGAAACGTTTCACAAGCAATAAATTCGAGAGAAGAAATGCTTAGCATTGAATTTATGGTTACAATTAGCAATTTCAACAGTACAATTATGAGATGTAGCTCTAAAATCTATATGCTTAAAGTTGTGAAGTCGAGAGACCAACGAGGAAAGTTTAACAGAACTATTACCAGAAAATATTTATAGAAGAGGCAAAACGAAGTTATATTACAGGGATGAGAAAGTGGCTAAGCGCAGATATCAGGTCAATACCGCTAACGTTGCAGATTCTCCGATGTATTTTATAAAAAAACTCTACCTATAAAACAAAACCTCTAAACCAGATGTCGCTGCTAGGAAAGTCAGTTGACTTTGCCTGAATAGGCAATTTAGACAAATGCCTAAGAAGACATAGTCAACTGATTTTAGGTTAGCTTTGAGTTTGGCTACTAATTTGATTTTATCAAACCTATCAGACTTACTGCTAAGACAGGAGTAAATACTTGTATCATCAACATATATACAGAGCAGAGAAATGATGACATCAGGATTGATGAAAATAAGGAATAGAATGGCTCCAAAAACGGAGTCCAGGAGGACACCCGCATTAATTCCAAAAAAATGTAAACTATATTATATCACGCAGTAGCTATTCAATTCTAAATTGTAAGTAAGGT
This sequence comes from Ascarosepion bandense, assembly GCA_037127315.1. NCBI lineage: Eukaryota > Metazoa > Mollusca > Cephalopoda > Sepiida > Sepiidae > Ascarosepion > Ascarosepion bandense. The sequence continues at coordinate 26,934 of JBBBDQ010030042.1, forward strand.
TAAGGTAATCCTAATGAGTTGAGAATAGAATTTGAAAATAGCGAGGAAAGAACTCTGCTTTATCAACAGATGATAACACTTCAAATTATTGAAGATTTACCATTGGTTACCACACTTTTACAGTAGTCACAAAAACCAAACTCGAGTGTATCTTTCTGGATCATCTCTCTATATACGAAGAAAAACCTATCCTCTTTGAGGATACGTTTGCACTTATTACGGGTGAACACAAAGAGTCGTCTCTTGTGATCATAGCTATCGCGTTGATCTAGTCTCAAAATGGTACGTGTGAGCTAGTAAGGCTAATTGGCAGGTGTGAGAAAAAAAAAGATTTCGGTTTCATCTGTTGCCGGCTTTCACCAAAGAGAAAATCAGAGGTACGTCATTTCAAGCAAAAAATGTGAAAGAAGAAATTCTAATTGGCATTTTTATAACTATTACACAAAAATAAAAATGAAATTAAATAATTTATTTTTATTTGCTTAACTGTTTTTGGTAGGGCTAATAACCCAAATTGAAACAAACTAAGTTTTAACACAATAATTTTTCACAAAAATACAATACAAAAACATAATGAATATTTATTGCCAAGCAGTACTACTTAAGCATTAAATGCTATCAATAATAAATTTGTTTCGAAAGCTCATATAGATGATATGTGACTTCCATCACCTTCTTTCCTCGTTTGTTTTTAGTTAGTAATAAAAGCTGAGTAGCTTAATAATTACGGTATTTCACGGAATTGAATATATATTGATCCATTTTTAAATGGATCAGAAAATCAGACTTCGATTTAAATATTAATACTGATACTTACTATAGACTGTCAAATCCAAATCCATAAAAATATTATATATTCACGTTCCGAACATGCTTGATTTCAAAACCTATATTATTTACTGAGATAAATTTTGTATGTCATTTTTCATCATATTATAATATCTGCTATGGTCGCACTACCTACCAAAGGAAGACCTAAAGCAGGTCGTGGTGTGTTGTTATGGCTCCATTTCATGTTTATTTATATCTCCCTAACATCCCTGGCGTTACATACACAAAGTTCTCTATAGTGTGTGGGCTGTACTTAAAAAAACAATTTTTTGTATATCTCTTCAGCTGGGGTTTTCAGGGATTCTTTCAACGTGTGTGTGTGTGTGTGTGTGTGTGTGTGTGTGTGTGTGTGTGTGTGTGTGTGTGTGTGTGTGTGTTTCATTTTTTATCATTCTAAGTACACTCACTATCACTAGGACGATACTTATTGTCAATTTCCACGTTTTTTTTGGGTTTTTTTTTTTTTGTTTTTTTGCTTCCATTCCAGATTTTTATATTTGACAGTTTTTCGAACTCCTTGGTTGCTATGTTACAATCTGCTGGACAAGACATATCAGTTAATAGGCAAGTTTTTTCTTTCTGGTTTTTAACAATAATGTCCGGCCTATTTGCTTCAGTTTTCTGTCTGGATAAATTGCGTAATCCCATAGAAAGGTGACATCTTCTATTTCTGTGACTGGTTCATACGAGTGTTTTTTACATATTTTCCATAGTATTTGCACATTGTCCAGAGTAAATATTGCCCCACTCTATCGTGACGATTTTTATATTCATTTGGGGTAAGTACAGAAAATCCTGAGATTAAATGGTCTATTGTTACTTGGTATGTATCACAGTACCTGTATTTTGGATCTGCATTAAGTACAATATTTGCCTGAAAATTCATAGCGAAAAGACGTGCACAATTTTGAAACTGAAAGCTTTATTCTTACTCTGCAAGAATAATGCCTTCAGTTTCAATTTTAATCCAGATTCACGTAGCCATCAATGCGTATTAACTTTATCAATATTGCGTTTATTATCCCGTTCTAGATATTGGCCATGCAAAGGTTTGTCTTGCTAGCGTTGTTTCATCAATTGAAGAGCTTTATCTTTGGCTTTCTTTTTCATATTTTTGCCGCAATAGTTGTTTCTTGTCTTCTGCTTTGCTTTTCTACAGAATCTACTAAATGTAAATTTTGTTTGTATTTACTACCTTCTTTCGTTATTGAAATTTTTCTTTCTGTTTTCATGTTGCATAATCCAGTCCTTTGTTGTTTCTATGTATGTTAGTAAGCTAAAAGTTGTTTTCTTGTATGACAATTTTAGCTGATTGAGGCTTCTTCCTCCTTCTTTACGAGGTATGTATAGACGGTCTACATTAGACTTTGGATGATGCATCTTCTGCTTAGAAAGAAACTTTCTTGTCTTAGAATCCACACATCTGATGTCGTTTAGAGTCCAGTTTAAGATGTTGAAGCTATATTGGACGACTGAGAAGGCAAGGTTATTAGTAGCCATAATTCTGTTCTGAGAATTCAATTCAGTTTTTAATATCAGTCGTAGTCTTCTATAGTACTCTTTACGCAATATTTCTTTCATATTTTAGGGTGCATTATTTTACTCTCATTTACACCAAAGTACATATAAGCTTCTTCTTTTTTAATCACATCACCCCAAGCAAGGCGGTAACGCCACTGATGTGCATGGGGCTACATAAGAGTGAGAAGATTAGAAAAGAGAAAACCGGAAACCGCATCCTAAACAGGAAACAAGGGATGAGCCTCTTCAACTGTTCAATAGATGTGGGTGGGGTGTGAACCGGGCGATTGTTACAGCAGGGTCTAAGCTAATTGATGATGTTTGCTGTAGTGATCGTCGTAAAACTGTAGTTTTAGCACATTTATTCATATTTAATTTAATTCCAATGTCTTCACTGAAACATTTTACAGTTTGCAGAAGACCTTCCAGTTATTGTCATTCTTTGCATATAACTTTAAGTCATCCATGAAAAATAGATGCCTTTTTTTTTAGCTATTTTATAACCACATTCTGTCTTGTTAAGTTGACTGGTTAATGGTATTACTGATATGCCAAATAGTAATGAAGACAAAGATTCGCCTTGAAATATACCTCAGTTGATTTTTTTTCACTAGACTTATAGGTTCTATTTATATGAATGAAATAAAGGGTTGTTTTCTATATCGACATACATTCTTTGATGACATTGATGATGATGGGTGAAACCTTGTACATATTTAAAGTTTTTAAGATCCAGGAATGTGGTGCACTATCGAATGCTTTACTATAATCTATCCGGCAGTTGTAAGATTTTTCTTTACATTGAAGCAGTTTTCCAAGCTCATCCGATTAATAAATAATTGCTCTTTGCAACCGTAACAGCCATTTTTGCACCATTTTTATTCGAGCGGTATTATGTTATTTCTTTCCAAGAAGAAATATGTCTGTTTTGCTAAAATAGATGTTAATAGTTTGTATGTTTTCGGAAGGCATGTAGTCAATCTGTAGTTTTTCGGGTTATTTCTGTCACTATTCTTTGGCAGAAGAAATGTAATTTTTTGGTCATCCATGTAGGAATTTTAGTGGGATTGTTAATCATTTCTTGAAGTTCTTTGGCTAGTTTTTTTATGTCCTGTATTTAAATAATATAGCCAAAAGTTAGGAATTTTATCTATTCTTGGAAATTTCCAATTGTGTGCTTTTTTCAATGCACATTTAACATCCTCTCCTCTGATTCCAGGACATGTGTTTTCTGGTTTATTTTTCATTCGTTCTACCTCTTGCGCAATCCAGTTTGCTTCTTTGTTATGTTCTTTAGAGCAAGCCCATATTTTTCCCAGAACTGTTTAAACTCTTCCATTTGGTGTGGAGACTGTCGCTTCAATTATTTTTAACTATTTCTCTGTAAAATTTCTCTGCATCGGTTTGAAAAATCTTGTTTTGTCTGTAGAATCTTGATTTTTTCTCATAGCGTCTTATTCTTTGAGCCTTCTTTTGTATTGTTTGTATTATTTTTTTTAGATGATAGGACTTCTTTTTCATTTCTAATATTGTATTTCCTTCGACTCTTCTACCATTTCTAGTTCTTATATTTATTCCACTTGTCAGTTCATAGAGTACTGATAATTCACTTATAAGTTGTTCAATTTCTTTTTCTATTTTTCTTTTCGAAGGTGGATCTTCATGTCTGCGAGGCTGCCTTGGTTTTAATTTGATGCTCAATTTTTTGGTTGCTGCTATTGCTGATGCATATACTGCTTCATTGATATTTATATAAGTGTCTTCTTCATTCAAAATTAATTTGAGTGCTGCATTGTACAGCTTATTTTATTATCATTATTATGTTGTCATTTTTCATCATATTTTGATTTCTGTTATGGTCGCACGACCTACCAAGTCTGCGGGAAAACCAAGTCTGCGGGAAAACCACGACCTACCAAGTCTGCAGTTTGTGGGGTGTCGTTATGGCTCCATTTCATGTTTTTTCTATCTCTACTATCAAACCTAGCGTTACATATACAAAATTATATTAGCGTGTGGAAAGTACTTAACAAGACAATTTTTGTATATCTCTTAAGCTGGGGTTTCCATAGATTCTTTCAATGTGATGTTTTGTTGCTTTTTTTATCATTCCAGGTGCACCTACTATCACTGGCACGATACTTGTTTTCAATTTCCACATTTGTTCTATTTCAATTTCCAGGTCTTTATATTTTGACAGTTTTTCGAATTTCTTGGTTGCTGTGTTACAATCCGCTGGGCAAGCCATATCAATTAATAGTTTTTCTCTGGTTTTTAACAATAATGTCCGGCCTATTTGCTTCAATTTTTCTGTCTGTGCAGATGGTGTAATCCCATAGAATGATTATATCTTCTATTTCTGTAACTGGTGCTGGGTGATGTACATACCAGTGTTTGTTTACAAATTTTCCATAGTGTTTGCACACTGTCCAGAGTGAATATTGCCCCACTCTATCCTGACGATTTTTATATTCATTTGGGGCAAGTACAGAATATCCTGAGATCAGAGGGTCTATTGTTTCTTGGTGTTTATCACATAACCTGCATTTTGGATCTACATTATTATGTATAATATTTTCCTGACAGTTCCTAGTGAAAAGACTTTGGTCTTGCACTGCAAGAATAAAGCCTTCAATCTCAGACTTAATCCAGATGCACGTAACCATCGATGAGTATTAACTTTATCAACATTGGGTTTATTGGCACGTTCTGGATATTAGCCATGCAGAGGTTTGTCTTGCTAGCGTTGTTTCATCAGTTCAAGAGCTTTATCCTTGGCTTTCATTTTCATATTTTTTGGCACAATAGGTGGTTCTTGGCTTCTGTTTTGCTTTTCTACAGAATCTACTAAATGTAAATTTTGTTTGTAATTACTGATTTCTTTTATTATTGAAAATTTTTTCTTTCTTTCTTCATGTTGTTTGACTAATTGTATAATCCAGTCCTTTGTTGTTTCTATGTATGTTAGTAAGCTAAAAGTTGTTTTCTTGTATGACAATTTTAGCTGATTGAGGCTTCTTCCTCCTTCTTTACGAGGTATGTATAGACGGTCTACATTAGACTTTGGATGATGCATCTTCTGCTTAGAAAGAAACATTTTTGTCTTAGAATCCACTCATCTGATGTCGTTTAAGTCCAGTTTAAGATGTTGAAGCTATATTGGACGACTGAGAAGGCAAGGTTATTAGTAGCCATAATTCTGTTCTGAGAATTCAATTCAGTTTTTAATATCAGTACTAGTCTTCTATAGTACTCTTTACGCACTATTTCTTTCATTTCTTTATGGTGAATGTTTTCACTCTCATTTACACCTAGGTATTTATAAGCTTCTTCTGGCTTTAATTGTTTTATTCTTACAGCAGGCTCTAAGCTAATTGAGGATGTTTGTTGTAGCGATCCGCGCAAAACTGTAGCTTTAGCACATTTATATTGTAATTATAATAAATATCTTCGCTGAAGCATTTTACAGTTTCATATTTCGATTTCTGCTTTGGTTTCACTAACAACCAAGTCTGCGGGGAGACATAAGGCAGGTAGTGACGTGTTGTTATGGCTCCATTTCATATTTTTCTATCTTCCCTATCATCCCCAGCATTACATAGATAAAGTTTTCCTTAGTGTGTGGGCTGTACTTAATAAGACAATTTTTTGTATATCTCTTAAGCTGGGGTTTCCAGGGATTCTTTCAATGTGTTGTTTTGTTCCATTTTTTATCATTCCAAGTGCACCTACTATCACTGGCACAACTCTTGTTTTCAATTTCCACATTTTTTCTATTTCAATTTCCAGGTCTTTATATTTTGACAGTTTTTCAAATTCCTTGATTGCTATGTCACAATCCGCTGGACAAGCCATATCAATTAATAGACAAGTTTTCTCCTTCTGGTTTTTAACAATAATGTCTGGCCTGTTTGCTTCAATTTTTCTGTCTGTGTAGATGGTGTAATCCCATAGAATGGTTACATCTTCTATTTCTGTAACCGGTGCTGGGTGATGTTCATACCAGTGTTTGCCTACAGCTTTTCCATAATGTTTGCACATTGCCCAATGTAAATATTGCCCAACTCTATCGTGGCGATTTTTATATTCATTTGGGGCAAGCACAGAACAGCCTGAGATTAGGTGGTCTATTGTTTCTTGGTGTTTATCACAAAACCTGCATTTTGGATCCATATTATTATGCATAATATTTGCCTGAAAGTTTCTAGTGAAAAGACTTTGGTCTTGTGCTGCAAGAATAAAGCCTTCAGTTTCAGACTTTAATCCAGATGCACGTAACCATCGATGAGTATTAACTTTGTCAACATTGGATTTATTGGCACGTACTGGATATTGGCCATGCAGAGGTTTGTCTTGACAGCGCTGTTTCATCTGTTCAAGAGCTTTATCTTTGGCTTTCATTTTCATATTCTTTGCCGCAATAGCCGGCTCTTGGCTTCCGTTCTGCTTTTCTACAGAATCTACTAACTGTAAATCTTGTTTGAATTTACTGCCTTCTTTTATTATTGAATATTTTTTCTTTCTTTCTTCATGTTGCCTTACTAATTGTATCATCCAATCCTTTGTTGTTTCTATGTATGTTAGTAAGCCAATAGTTGTTGTCTTGTATGACAATTCCAGCTGAATAAGACCTCTTCCACCTTCTTTACGGGGTATGTATAGACGGTCTACATCAGCCTTTTGATGATGCATCTTATGCTTAGAAAGAAGCTTTCTTGTTTTAGCATCCATTCGCCTGATGTCGTTTAGAGTCCAGTTTAAGATGTTAAAGCTATATTGGACAACTGGGATTGCAAGGCTATTAATGGCCATAACTCTGTTCTGTGAATTTAATTCAGTTTTTAATATCATTCGTAGCCTTCTATATTACTATTTACGCACTATTTCTTTCATTTTTTATGGTGAATGTTTTCACTCTCATTTACACCTAGGTATTTATAAGCTTCTTCTGGTTTCAATTCTTTTATTGTTACAGCAGGGTCTAGGCTAATTGAGGATGTTTCTTGTATTGATCCACGTAAAACTGTAGCTTTAGCACATTTATTCAAATTAAATTTCATTCCAATGTCTTCGCTGAAGCATTTTACAGTTTTCAGAAGACCTTCCAGCTCATTATCATTCTTAGCATATAACTTCAAATCATCCATGTAAAATAGGTGGCTTATTTTCTTTTGTCCTATTTTATAACCACATTCTGTCTTATTAAGTTGACTGGTTAGTGATATTAATGATATGCAGAATAGTAAGGGAGATCAAGAATCACCTTGAAATATACCTCTTTTGATGTTTATTTCATCAGACTTTTAGGTTCCATTTATATGATTGAGGTAAAGGGTTGTTTTCCATATAGACATGCACTGTTTGATGAAATTGATGATGACGGGCGATATCTTGTATATATTTAAAGGCTTTAAAATCCAGTCATGCACACTATCGAATGCCTTTCGATAGTCTATCCAGGCTGTACTAAGATTTTTCTTTGTACTGTAGCAGTTTTCCAGGATCATTTTGTTAATCAGCAATTGGTCTTTACAACCATAACAGCCACGCTTGCTCCCTTTTTGTTCAAACGGTATCATGTCATTTCTTTCTAAGAATAAATATGTCTGTTTTGTTAAAATAGATGTTAATAGTTTATATGTTGTCGGAAGACATGTAATTGGTCTGTAGTTTTTCGGGTTGTTTGTGTCACCATTCTTGGGTAGAAGAAATGTAATTCCTTTGGTCATCCTTTGGTCATTATTATTATTATTATTATTATTATTATTATTATTATTATTATTTCTGTTGTATATACTTTTACTTCCGGGTTCCAATCAAAGACTTAAGGCCAGAAATGGCTTCATGAAATTTTCCACATTCATTTTTATAAGTAGCCTCAGATTGCACACAGATAAAGTGCTTCGTGATGTGTGTACCGTATTTGGAAGTACAGTTTCTGTATTTTTTTTCTGCCGATAAGTCTATTGGAACATTTTCTAATCAATTCAAGGACTCCAAATACAAAAAGTGTTATTGATATTCTCGTATACCTCATGTTTTAGATTTCCACTTCAAGATTCTTGCATATTGATAGTTTTTGAGAATCTACAAAGATACATTACAATTTACAAGCACTGCCATGTTAATATGAATGTACCTTATGTGTTTTGGGATTTTGATCACGATGCCTGAATGATTAGCTTTGATTGATATGCCTGTATGTATTGTAAAATTGTTGCAGGTCTTTAACTGGGTTTGAGTGATGATCATTCAATGTTCTTGCAGTATAACACTATTGTGGTATGTGGAAAAATATGATAGTATAATAATTCTATGTGGAAAAAATATACTGCTATAATATTGCATTTGAAAAAAATATTATGCTATTTTAGTACGACGGAACGAAAGAAATTATTACACGTGGCATTATTAATTGTGCAGATTACCGTCGCAATATGAGTGGAGTGAAAAAATATATTTATTACAAAATTTTTAAAATCTAAAAAACTAGCTGAAAATAAAAAAGAATAAAAGGAAACTATACTTCTGCAGGTGTAAACCTATAATAGAAAACAAAGCAAAAAAAAAAACCATCATTGGAAGCCTTGAGCTTTACGGCTGGTGGAAGTGAAAAATAACGGTATTCAAAACATGGTTTCGACCACTGTCGAAAATTTTTGATAAGGCTCCTTAATTCCCGAATTCGTTAGGAAAGGATTTAACTTGGGAAATAAATGATGTAATTACTTGAATCAGAAGAAGACGAAAAGAAATGACGTCAAAAGAAATATTGCTATTTCATTGGTGAAACCAAGGGAATAAAAACACTCAGCCTCATTTGACTTTAACTCTTTTCGGTCGGACGGCGGCAGGCTTCTTTCTGCTTTTTAACATATTCAGGCAGGAATCGAAGGCAACCGTCACTGTCTCTATGGTTGGCACCCAACTACGTGGTAACTCTCTCCGTCTCTGTACATTTTTAGTCAGGAACTCTATGGGAGGCAACAGGCCCTTTTCTATCTCTACGGTCGTGGCTCTAGTTTTTATGCTTGTCCCAATTCTCTTGGGGGATACATGACGGACACAGGGCGTTCATTTAGATCAAATCTTTAACCAATGAAATAACTCGAGTTTACAGAGTTTTACACCGAAGTGTTACCTTGCATTCTAGCTAATGAGTTCGACTTTGTTTTCTCTTGCAGTGTTTTACTACTCTATTTCTGTAGGATATTTTATATTATTCTGTTTCCTTTCTTCGTGTATTTCTAATTTGATTTTTACATTTTATATACAGTAATATTTTCTACTACACCTAAAGGGTTTTGTAATTTTTTTAATATGTTGATTACTTACTTAAATACACTATTTTGATGCATATGTTCTGCTGAAATAACTTGTGCTTTTATTCATTGAGTTGTGTGTTATGTCTTATTAACGTTTTCAAGGTTATTTAAAGTCAGAAAACATTTTTCAGATTGTTAAAATTTTTGGGAAATTATGTTTTAATGATAAAAATCCTGCTAATTAACCCATAACTGAGGTCAGAAGAGATTGATTCATATCTTTCACAAGAGTATTTGCGCGTAAGCGAATATAACGAATTTGCATGGAATTGGAACTCAACTCTCCATTTTTCATTTCCGAACCGTTAGCAATTACACCATCCGCACGTCCAAGCTTACAGCACTTGGCATTCCCAAGAAATAACTCACCTAGGTACTGTCCAGGTTCGATGTTGGTTAACTTCGGCTATCGGTTGATATATCTGTAAACCCTGCTGAAATTAATGTGTGCCTAATATACACATGCGCTTTTTATTAACGACAATTACTTTCAAAATATAACATTACAAAACTCATCCTTCTGTGAAAATGTCTTAAAAATCTGTGGATTCAGCCAAGGCGGCATCATTTAATAATATTACACCAGCCATACAAATTGTTATAATAGATTGAAGATGTTTATATTAACTGTACAGTGTTCTCTAAGGTTGTGGCTTAATTGGTTTGTCGTTTAGAAAGGTGATAAGAAAATAGAAGAAAATATAAGGCTTGAAAAGAATATATTCATTTACAACCTCGTGGGATGATAAAAAAAAAACAGAGGTTGCTCTATTTGACTCAACAAATTATTCTAATTTAAATATAAAATAATTGAACTTAATGTAACTGGAATGCCATTGAATCACCTTAAGTGGTAATTTATAAGCAAGGAAATCTTAAACTCTATTGAAGCCATACAAACTATATAGTACGACTTTATTACATGCGTTTTATCTCATTATCTGCACTACTTTTAATAATTAGTTTGGCTAGTAAATCACGTGTTTCTATTTGCCTCTGAAAGAAAATATAATCAGAAAATCATTTCATTAAAACGGTTTCTAAAAGTTTGGTTGCGTCATTGAAACATAGGCTTTTACTTTGCTCATACAACTGGTCTTAAATGCTGTGTAATGTGACCCTATGAAAAATTCTTAGTCATGGCATTAATGCTTACTGATAAGCAGAAGAAATAATAAGTACATTGTTAATAAAGAATTTTATAATTTAATGAAAGAAAAACCTGTTTGAATCAGAAGACTCCTGTTCCGTACAGAAATTGGCTTCCTTTGATAATGGTATACGCAAGAAAAAGATTTTAGTAATCCTTTTACTTTTAAATTATTATGTATTCCTCTTTTCTTCCTTATTCTTTTCATTTGCCGGCCATCTTTTTACTGTAAGTTTATATTACTGTCTTCTTTTTTCTTTTTAATTCTTAATTTTAGATAACAATTTTATTTTCTTCTTTGAAAGAATTCCTACTTTGATAACCTTTCTTCTACGATATAATGAAACCCCAATTTAACATATATGTACTTAGAGGCAATGAACAGATGAAATATTTGTCAGTTTGTTTCTGCCTTTCGTCCTTGAATGGCTGAATAAGAAAGATCTACCTCTGTAACAAACTGAATAAAGTGTTCGGTTCAAAATTTCGAGAAGTGTTCCTGAATAGAATCAAGAGAAGCATATAATATAATATGTTGTATCCCCTTATCGAAGTGGGAAAACATAGTTCTCCACAGTCTCCTATTCTTTGTAGGTTTAAACATTTTTTTTAACCTTACTATCCGCTCCAGTTCAAGATCTGTCACTAATTTATACAAATTCGCTAGATACGTTACTCGCTTTTCCTTCTGGTCTTCCTGTCTTCATTATGTACTGTAGGTGTTAAATTTTCCAAGCTGATTTTCCTCTTTATGATCCCTAGTAATTTCAACTTTTTTTTTTGCTGATCCTAAACAGAAGTCTGCTTCTTGTAGCTATTTTACTTAAAATTTGCCTGTTGTTAACCTGTTGTCTCTATGGTATTCTCAGCATCATTCTGTAGAACCACATCTCTGTTGCCTCAAGTCTTTGCTTAATTTTGGAAAAAATTGTCCAGCGTTCAATGTTATTTAGGATAATTGATATTACATAATAGTTTATTATTTATTTATTTATTTATATATTTTATTTTATTTTATTTATTTAATTTATTTTATTTTTTAGTTTCTAAGGAAATGTTTTGGTTATTAATACTTTGCTTAGGATTTGGAAGGTATCTTTGACTGGTTCATTAGGATCTAGGGTTCCATCTCAGACAGCTAAATTTCCGCACTTATTTGACTTTAGCTTCTTTAATATATACCACGCAACTTGTGCTATTCTGCCGCTAACAATTAACGTATTCTATATTCTTACAACTGATGATTACTTCTCGCTTTCTTTTACTACATTGACAAGAAATTCATGCAGTTTTTCTTCTCAGTTCGCTATCAATAAGGTATCATCTACGAATCTTGTGTTGTTAAAATCTGCCAATAATAATAAATCCTGTTAAACTTGTAGCTCTCTAAGGATAACCCGCTGTAAAGTTAAATAAATCCGAAGAGAAGACGCGTCTTTGTTCACCGATGATTCTATTTTGGGATACTTTCCCCGTTCATTTATTCTAGACGTATATATGCGTTTTATTTTCAGTAAAGATTCCCGATTATTCTATTATATTTCCAAAACAAATAAAATTTACCTAACACTTGAAGTAGATCTTTGTGTTGTACATTATCAACTAAATTTGCATGTTCTGTGAAACATCGGAATACGCATTTCTGGATTTTTCGCTCTGATAGCATTCTGATAAAAAAGTTTTGTTCCATTGTCTTTAATAAAGTCACTTTTTTCTTATCCTTTTTCCGTTCTGATTTAGCTACGCATTCTATACATCAAAACCTGACGGACATACATAATTATGTGGCTGATTAAAGTGATTTGACTGATGGGGATTGCATTCATTTGTTTCTTAGACAGCATTAGTATATTGCTCTTCTAATGTGCTTTCCGTACATCGCCACTGCATAAAACGAAAATCATATAAACCATATACGCATAACGGTTATCAATAAGAAAAAACGAATAAGAAAGTTTTGAATACTTACTTAGCCTACTTATATAATTTTACCACTAATACCTGTGAAAAGTAGTAATCTACAACTTTGCCCCGAAATATATGAATCTTGAGAGGTGATATTGTTAAGAAAAATATCCAAAAATCAAGATATCAAGAAAACTGGTCAGAACCTTAACACCGATGTATTCAGTTACTCGTTCGTTTATATTACACCCGCGCGCAAAAAAATTGAAACAAAACGAATAATGACTTTCTAGGAACTTTCACATGTTCCCTGATTACGCATACGCCGTCTGCTAGCGTTGTTTTTCTCTTCCGATTGCATTTTTCCTTTACGTTTTGGACTGATAGTTTGTTTCTTCGCCTTCGCCTTACAGTTGAAAGACTGACACTAAATATATCCGCGATTTTTCAGTAAGGCTTGTCAGTGTGTTCGTGTGTTTTCAACGAGCGTTTTTCTAAAAAGTGAAAACACATATATACTTAGACAAGAAAATAATAAACAGAAACTAAAAATACTGGAAGCTATCTACATTAAACAACTTAAACCTGGTTTGAATACGATAAATTTTGATATTTCAACTAACATATTCAAATGCCTGTAATCGGATCAGGAACCACAACGCCAACATTTTGTCACTGTCATTAGCCATCCGCCACGGTAGGGATGGACTTGTATCTTCAATTTAATTCTCTTTATTGTTAATAACTTAAATGTTCTATATTTACTGCGTGTTAATATTTATTCTTTGATAATGGCTTATGCGAGCCGAAAGCTTAGACCCGATAAAAACTCAACAATTACTGTGATTTTTTGTTGTCTTTCAATGATATCACCATCAAGTATATTAGACAGTACGGACGGATCCTACACAAAATTAATAGACAAAACTTGTCTGTATTATTCAATGAAACCTGCATTAATAAAAAAATGCTGCCAAAATACACACAATATATATATATATATATATATATATATATATATATATATATATATATATAAAGAAAAAGAGAAAGTGAGGGAGAGAGATAGAGAGAAAGAAAGAAAAAGAATCATGTGAGAGGAGGTCTTGGTATTTGCAAACAAGTGGAGTATAATCAAGATATCTGCTGATTTACGTCGATAAATCGATAAAATATAACATAATAGATGTACACCTTGTGTAGCGGTTAATTGAACCGAATGGAGGCTTGGTGTGCTGAGTTCAAATCCTAGCTAAGGCCTCTGTGTTCGCCTTCGATCAAATTCCATTGCTCTTTATATTCTTCTTTGTCAATCTGTTTAGGGAAATGAAAACACAAAACCGGTGGGAATTGGGACGTTCAAATCTACCCTTAACAATTTCTTTCTAGAGGAAAAATAGCCTTATCTAACACGGTCTGACTGTGATTTCAAACTCCACATGCCGGTCGACTGTGTTAGAAACAAAAAATAAAGTAAAATGACGAAAGAGATTTAATTTTACCTTACAAATACTTATCTTTTAAGATAATCAGTTTCTTTTTCAATGCATTCAATTTTACAATCATCATTAATCAGAGAGATAGAACATGACACTGGGGAATTTTCATCTCATCTTCCAAGTAATAACTATGGGTTAGGCTGCAAACTTACTGTTACACTCTCGTAAGTATATTGTAAGATTAAAAATTAGAAATATTCTGAAATATTATGTCAAAGTTGTAACTCAATTAATATAAATCTTTCTTCAATCTAAATTGTTCTTCATCAAAAATGGCATTTCATCAAATAGCTTAGACAAAATATATAAACCGAAATCTAAAAGTCTATTAAATTGTACATACGAATAACAAGTGTTTGCTTGAAAATAAATCACATTCGCCCAACAAAACACGACGCCCAATTGATCTCAGTCCAGGAACATTAAGTGAAAAATAGCACAACAAAACAAACTAAGGAAAGAGGAAATAATGCAGGAAAATTTGTTCTAATATCATCTAAATTACATTTTTGGCAAAGTTTATATTCTCGTTTCGCTTGATTCTGTGTAATATTCATTCTAAACGAAAAGAATTGATTGCAATATATTTGAATTGAATCATATGTCATAAGAAACAAAAACTAACAAATCAAAGATACACAAACTTTTACAATTTTGTTTGAGTTTGTCGTTTTTTATTGTCAGAAAGACATTTTTAGACGACACGTAATTCGCAGATATAGATCACTGGTAATTATGACAGTCTTAATCGAGAATAATGAAGCAAATCATTATACTTGTATATCGGCTACGATACTGCATAAATTTTACATTCATCAAGAAACCTAAGGAAAGAGAACAATTATTTTCATTGATAACTGGTGATAAGGAAAAATCAATAAGTCTGTTTGGCTTAACACAACTTATTCCTTAAAGTTTCCTCCTTAAAATCATCTCCCTTAAAATATCTTTCCTTAAAATCTTCTTCCTTAAACATATTCTTTAAAATATCCTACTGAACTTCATGCTTCTATATCACTATTTCTTCAGTAATTATTACCGACAGTTGCCTATCAACATAACCTTATATTACTATTTTGTCTCTGGTAACAGTCATAATACAAACTAACTGGTAACGGCTTTCCTGTTTTAATTTTCCGATGAATCATAATTACTAAGTCAATGATATAACAAGTTCCTTGTGAGTTCCACCATTACAAAATTCCTTTATTGCATCATTAATATTTCAGATTACCGTCTTTAAGATGATATAAATAAAAAGATTAAAAATTAAAAAAAAAATGTCTATTTCACTGTAGCAAGAAATTAAATTCATAACAATGATATCCCCACATATTTCCTTCTTGCTTACTTTCTTCTACTTGTTTTTACGTATGCTTTTTCTTTTTATCACTAAAACTTGAAAAAATATTTTTTAAACAACTGATATCGCTGATATATATTTTATTCTGTTTTTTCTTACTATCTTAACAGAATGTTTCATGGCAAAGCGTAACGCATGCGCTGACTTACGAGGAGAAAGCTAAATTTTTATATAATACTTGACTAGATGCGGGCTTACAAATAGAAGATATCCTGCTATTTTAATTGAGATTATAAAGATCTTCTTGTATTGAGTTCAATTATTGCTCATATTACCGTTTTTATATTTATCTTTCGCTATATCATTCATTTAACTTCTTTTTACAAGATATTTCTTCCCTATTTCTTTCTTTCTCTCTCTCTGTATCTCACTCTCTCTCTCTCTCTCTCTCTCTCTCTCAACTTCTTCCTTCTTGTTTTACCTTTAATGTGCTCACTACCCTATAACATTATTTCTTAAACTATCTTACATTTTAACGTTTGCTTTTCTTTCTATTTATAATTCATTTCTCCTCTGTCTGGAGAAAAACTCTGCAGCCTTTACACGAATTAAAGTCATTAATATCAAATTCAGAATAGAAGTACATTTTTCAGTATGAGAAATACAGTCCGTCATTATCAGCAATCAATTCTATTTATACATTCTTTAAACTTGCTTTGATTCTCATCCACGGACAATTCGAGAATTATTTTATCTGCGCAAATGCTTAATTTCAGGAAACCAGTTTGTCAGCACAGTTTTAATTAAGAATGGAAAAGATAAATCTTGGCTGTTTCAAGAAGCCATATTTTTAATGGTCGCAACTTTGGTAAACATGTTAACTTTGCTAAATCATCAAACCTTTATAGCAATGTTTTAACTGAATTATTTTAAACAAGCTATCAAATACTTAATTTGTCAAACATTTTTAAAGATATAACTGTACATCAAGCATTCACTCATAGTGAATTATGACATAAATGTCTTTACCCGATAACGACACTTGCATGATCATGCTAAATGTTTTTTCAGAAGATGCTATAACTTGTGATTTAAGCCCAGGTCTAGTTTTTCTTTAATGAAATTAAATAATAAATGTTATTGACCAGACTTAAAAAATAATTTTCTCCTGCAGAAAATACATAAAAAAGTTAAGGATAAGATTATAAATTACTGTATTTAATTTTTTTAGAAATTGTAGGATGGTTAATCAGTAAATAATTCTTTCAAATTATATTTAGCTTCCTTAATTCGTTTTCATAAAGAGCAGTAAATTCATTCAAGTCATTGTACAAGTTGAAATCATGAGTTATTTTCGATATTCTTTTAATCTAGATGTCACTCTTATACTCCAGCTTCTTTATTCTACTGCTATCATTCTCTTTCTCTTTTTCTTTCTTTGTTCTCTGATTTTTTCTCTTTTTTCTTTTCTCCTTTTCTCATTCTTTTCCGAATGTTATTTTCTCTTTCTTTTCGTTTTTTCTTTTCTGCTTTTTTGTGTTTTTCTTTTCTATATTTTCCCTTTATTTCTCTTTTTTATTTTCTCTTTTTTCTATTTTTTTACTCTTTTGTCTATTTTTCTTTTTTCTTTTTTTCTGTCTTTCACCTTCTACCTAGAGCTGTTGTGTTTGCGCGTTACTCCCGCTTGTGTGTTCATGTAACCATCAAATTTTAGTGAAGAATTTTTCTCTAAAATAAATTTCTAAATCAATAAACTATTTGCTACAAACGGTATTTCTTGTGGATTTTACCTAATAATGCACTCCATTAAAACTGAATTCAATATTCTAGATCAAAATGTCGCATTATTCGAAGAAAGGAAAGCAACAAGAACGAAAGACCAACAGGTTTCAGTTAAGTGAAAAATGATTAAATAAATCACTTATTTAATTTGTGTTTATCACATAAAATAGAAGCCAATTTATGTAGGCAGTAAGGTTTTCCAGATATGGTTAAATAATCTGCATAATCTATTTAAATGAAGTTGGTCTTTACTTGTTCTTTTTACAACTTCATCAATATGAAGTTATGATGGCTACGCGTATTTCCTAGAATCTCATGTCTCATTTAATATTCTATTTTAATATATCATATACGTAAAAGGAACTGCGTTTAACAGAACAATAAAACTTGCGATATTATTTGATTCTGATTTTATTTTACATTTATTGTCTCGTTAAGAAACTTGTCGATTAAAAAACTAAATAAGCAAATATGTGTAATCGATATTCCTCGTTCATTAATATTGCATGTATAAAAACACTTCAAGATATTCAGCTTATATACGACAAAATGTGTCAATACCACTGGCTTGACACCTGCTCAATCCTAAATTCTTTCACTTCTACTAAAAGTACTCGTTGAATATCTATAACCCAAAAGTAAATACAATGAAAGTTACAATAGAATAGGCGATGTTTCAGCGAATTAAACTTTTTTTAAGTGTCATGACTTTTGTTCGAAACGTAAATTTTAATAATTCAGTCTATATTACTGATTCTTCAGAAACATATTACACATCATTCTTCAGGGCAAAGTGCAGTTTTTATTAAACTCTCCGTAGAAATGGTTTGGTACTTACAGATATAGAAAGTGTCTGCGTGTGTTTATGTAAATAAATTTCCGATTAAACTGAACATTATGTCTGAATTTCTTGGAGGAGAAATTATCATGATTTATACGATATATATTAGGACTGTCCTCGTCATCTTTGATGTTGTTATCACAAGGTTTTGGCCATCGTCCCCTCCAGGCTTCATCAGGTTTATAGTGATCAGAGTAATTCTAGAACTATGAATATAAACGTTTATTTAATCTACGTTAGTAGACTGTACTCGTTCCACTGCACATGTCAAAGGATACAGTCTAGTTCTTATTTCTAGTACGGCTTGTCAAGTGCACAAACAAACGCCTTAATTCACTAAGCCATTATACCGTAGGACAATTTACTGTAGTGAAATTGGTGCCTTAAACACAACCCAGCTGCTGACTCATGCAACCACAATTGATGCATCACAATTCCTAGTTGTTCTTTTTTTTCGTCCATTTACACAAACACAATAAAATGTTTCTCATTTATTTCAATGTTTTCAATGTCAAACAAGTGTTGAATACACCAGGCCACATTACGCATTCAAATCATTACAACTCTTTCTTCCTGTTTGTATGTATGTGTGAAATACGTTGTTTCAATTCTGTCTCTTCATGATTGTAAGTATAAATTTTCTTTGCAGTTCCTATTTTTCTTATAACTTCATCACGGTTAACATTCAACCTACACCATTGTGTCTTCTTGAATATAAAAAAAAATTCTTGCATTTAAAATTATCCTTAAAACTTCCTTATTGCTCACATGTTCAGTCTATGCTTTTCTCTACATTTATTAATAGACATATGTCACTTTCTCTTTCTGATTGTAAGTATAAGTTTGCTTGTAATTTATATTTTCCTTAACACTTCCTTAAATCTTCATCGTTACTCACATTCTTTATATATGATACTAGCAGTATAGCCCGGTGTTCCTCGGGTGTAATGAAAGCTTTAAAACTAATCCATGGTCCAGGAGCTCAGACTCTTTGGACGTTGGCACAAAAGACTAAAAAGCAATAGTTGTTTCCAGTTAAAGCTAAACCGTAGACTGAAAGAAAAATGAATGAATGTAAGTCAAATTTTGATTTCCTGCTATCGATATCAAATAAATTGATTCGTCGTAAACTGAATTTTGAAGGCTAAATAAGTCCTCTGAGTAAATGGTATCATGGCTGAGACTAAGAACTACAATTATACCTACTTAGAGCCAAAGCCGAAGCAAAAACTAAAATAAAAGGCTGAAAGAAATACAAACATACAGGCATATAAACAGACACACACACACACACACACACACAAACATCTTGCCTTATATATATATATATATATATATATATATATATATATATATATATTATCGATTTTCTGCACTATTGTAAAAAATGTCTATGATTGTATCCAATTTGATTCAAATCGGACCTCTCCTCTCTATAACCCGATTTTTTCGATTATCAATTTTCGATATTTATCGGGGGTTCCTCGACACAAAACCTAGCTAAGAACACCCGCAGACGCTTATAGTACAACTGTGTAAATTTCCAAGAAAATCGGTTCAGCCTTTTCGGAGTCTATAGTTAACGGACACACACACACACACACAGACACACACAAAGTTCCATTTATAAATAAATTGAGATTCTCAGAGTTTTTGGGTTATATAATATCTATTGGTTGCATCATGTCTCTTTTTCATGTTAGATATAATCACAGACTTAGGTAGAAATTACATCTAATTTTAATACACTTTTTGGTTTCTAATGACATCTTCCTACCTCAAAATAGTCAGCTTATATTTCGGAAGACACGTTTCGCTCAATATTTCTATGTACCTTCTGTTTTCTGTGAACCATTTTCTGTCATCACTTGCTACACTTACCGGATAATTCAATTTCTGTATATATTGTATTTCCATGTTCTAAATATTTAGTTCACATGTTTAAGTCTTTTTGCTGAATCAAGCACTCTTTCTTCTTGCCTTTTGTCTGTTCTTCTCGCTTTACATTACTAAGTGAAGAATCTGCTGTATCTCGTTTACAGTAAAGATATATGAAAGTAAATGTAACGATGATATTGAATGCAAAGAATAGAAATATTTGCAAATAAATATAAAACCTGACAATAAATAGAAGATAATATCGAGAGAGGCCACGCCACCATTCAGAATTTGTGTATGCTATGAACTTCACAAAGATTTTTAATGATTGTTCGACCCAAGTTTCGCCAAATCGGAAAAGCTCAAGTTGAAAGGTCTTTTTTTCTATTAACAAAAGATTTTATGTCAACATTAATTTAATAAAAACAGAATTCTTTTACCTGGTCAAACAAACAAGCACACACACACACACACACACACACACACACACACAAACACACACACACACACATATATATATATATATATATATTAATCGTTTCACCCCGAGCAAGGCAATGCACTGCCACTATTGCGCAGAGGCTTACATGGGTGGGGATGTGATGAGAAAGAATGGTTAGATATAGGAAATGTCAGAAGGAGGGTGATAGACGGGTAAGGATACCGAGGATGAGGGTTGGGTAGATGGTGAGAGTGTTTGAGAGAATAGAAGCAAGTTAGTGTGATAAGAGGTGTCTATTGACCTTACATTTAAACTCCTGGAGATTGTAGCTGTCGGGGAAGCAGGCATGTGGAAGGGAATTCCACAGGCGGGAAGCGCGAGAAAAGAAGCTGTTGGAGTAGAAATTACGGTTAAATCTTATCTGTTTCACTGTAAAAGGGTGGGACCTAGTTGCTAATTTATTATCTCGTGTAAATTCGTACCTAGGTGACGCCAATGATCTAAGTTCATCGGAGCAGAAGTCGTGAAAGTATTTATAGAAGAGGCACAGGGAAGCCACGTCACGCCGGTGAGAGAGTGGTTCCAGCCTGTCTGCCAAGTCAATATCGATCAAGTTACAGATTCTACGTTGTATTTTGTCAAGAAGCCCGTGGAGAGTAGCAGGCGCACCCGACCAGATGTGGCAGCAGTATTCAATACACGGGCGGATGGTAGATTTATATATGTGAAGGATAGATTCAGACGGGAAAAACTTTCATAGCAGCGGATTTAACAATGGATTCGATAGTCATTCCATTTGAGGTCCGCCGAGAGTGTAAGGCCAAGGAGGCGTAGTGTTTTACTCTCTGGGAGGCAAGCCTGTTCCATGCTAATGGGAGATAGGTGCGATTGTCTATGATGGTTAATTGATAGCAGCTTCGTTTTGGAAGCATTGAAATTTACGACCCATTTCCTACCCCAGTCCACTACGGATTGTGGGTTCTTCTCAAGCTCGGCAGCGAGGTTCGATTTGTCGCCCACACCGGGATTTTGATCGAGGCGAGAGTGAATTGTGGTGCCATCGGCGTACATGCCTACTTGGGATCTAATGGCATCGGGGAGATCATTAAAGTATATCAGAAAGAGCGTGGGACCTAGGATAGAGCCTTGAGGGACGCCCGCGTTCGTATGGAAGTTTTAGACGTCATGTCCGTTTAATACTACCTTCAATGTGCGGTTAGAGAGGAATGACTTGATTAGGTCAAATAAATGTCCAGTTATACCATAGCTCTGCAGTTTGCAAGAAAGGCCAGCATGCCAGACTCTGTCAAACTCTGTCAGACTTTGTCAAACGCTTTGAAGATATCCAAGGCAACGGTTCGGGCTTCGCCATTCTTGTCGAGAGCCTGGTATATGTACTCGGTAATGGTCGTTAGCATATCAGCAGTAAACCTGGTGAAGCGGTAATCATACTGTTTGTCCGAGAGAAGCCTGTAGGCCGTGAGATGCTGAATCACCTCGGCGGTGATAATGGCTTCGAAAACTTTGCCAAAGACCGGAAGCAAGCTGATAGGGCGGTAATTAGCGGGGTCCGAGGGTTCGCCAGTATTCTTATATATATATAGCGTGTGTGTGTGTGTGATGGGTAAATTTTCGACATTTTTTATTTATTTTTGTGATTGCGCGTTTTTTGTTATGATTTTGTTGACTTCACACTATAGTAGGATGCAGTTGGGCACTGTCTGTGAGAAAAAGAAGGCCACAACGCAATTGATATTGCCAGAAATTTTGAAACGGCAATCTGTACTGCTTAGCATTCGCTCCGGAAGCTCTAATACGAACATTTCAGAGTGTGTGGGTGTCAATCTGAGGACAATGATGAGATTTTGGAAAGAGTTGAATGAGTTTAATAGTGATTACGGAGGTCTTCAAAATGATCATTAGTGACAGCGACGTTATACATCCATTCATCTTCCCACAGGGCCTTGGACTATGATTAATTCACTCTGCCCTTTCTCAATAATAACTCCTGATTCCACAGTCCAAACATCTACCATTTTTAATATTGGATTGATTTTGTCCCTCTAACATCTTTTTCTTCTTCGTGTGCCGTGTCCTTTCAGAAAGTAGGCGATCATGGACTTCCAGTTGGCTCTCTCACCTAAACCCCACTCCACCATCTAGTTTCTCAGAACTGTCAAGTAGATCTCGCGCTACTTTCCCCTGTTTCTCCTTCCCTTTATCCTACCGATGAGCATTAACTTCTCCAGGCCATCTTTCCTCATTACGTGTCCCAGGAAACACATTTGTCTCTACCTGATATTTAATATAAATTTTCTTATCGTTTGCATCCTTTCTGTCACTTCATCGTTGCACATGTGCTTCCTCCATGGTATCTTCAACACCCTTCTGTAAAACCACATTTCCGCTGCTTCAAGCTTCTCTTTCATCCTTGATAAGATCGCCTAGTATTCACTTTAATACAAAAAGACAAATATCGCACAGCAATCCAGCACTCTTCTTTGTGTCTAATGAGATTTTACTGTTTTTCAGTACTCTGGTTAGCTTCGGAAATGCGTGTTTAGCCATGCCAACGCATCTTTGGTCATGCCAATGCGTCTTTGGACCTCCATGTTGCACTTTCCTCTTCTGCAAAAATACTTCTCAGGTTTTTTACTTGTTTTATTTTAGCTTCTCCGACTTGTAGTTGGCATATTGCGTTCCTCTTTTTGCTGATGACCATACATTCAGTTTTCTTTAAGTTTATGTTCAGTCCTTTCCGTGTCTGCTATCAGCACCGTGTCATCCGCGTATCTGATATTGTTGAAATTGTGGCCGCCAATGACGAATCCTGGCAAAGCTTTTATTTCTCTCATGATTGCTTCAGGTTGAAAAGATCCGGTCAGAAAACATATACTTGTCTTACGCCCATTTCTATTTTAGCATACCTGCTGTGTTCACTTCTTATCTGTACACAAGCCACTTGCTGCCAATATCAATTCTTGATTATCCTAACGTCTTTTCCAAAAATTTCGAGGTTATCGAACATCTCTATAAATCTTTGTCGAACTCCTTTGCGTAGTCTATAAAGCACATATTAAGGTCCTTCTGCATTTGTATTGCTCGTTTATATAGCATTATGAGCATGAATATCGCATTCTTTGTCACGGCATCTTTAATGAACACACATTGATCAGTTTTGTTGTGTGACTGATTGTTCGACGAAACTCGCATTCCTTTGCACCTGTCTTCTGAGGTAGTGTTATGAAGATTGTTCTGCTTAGGTCCTCCGGTATATTGCTGCTGTTGTAGATTTCGTTTATTATTTCTGTTAGACTGTCTACGCCAAGGATCATATTAATATTGAAACTTTTATATCACCTGAACTACAATCGAGTTATAAATTTAGTGGCGGCAAGAATTGTCTATGATTGAACTTCTGTTAAATCTGCTAAACTTATAATGATGGCTTATTTTTTTACTATTCGGCAGTATTTATAAAGGGGCCAATCAACCAAAACTCTTAGAAACGATAATGAAAATTATTTCAGTTAGATTTTAAGTTTTCTGGTGCACTTAATACTTTTGAATCGATTTCTCGTTAAAATGACTTCAAAGTAACATTGACAGAGAGAGATATAATCGTATCCTTGAACATTCTTTTAAAATAAATTAATATTTAATTCCTTGATCGTTATACTACCAATGTCCTAACGCTAATTTCTCATCTAGAAAAGACATTACGCATACCTGCCTCTCATAATTAAGACTGAATGCATTTCCAGAGTCTTTTAAATCATCTCCTTCGTTCTTCCTTGATCGTTCTTTGTTCGTTGAATGAAAGATCAATTTTACTAATTTATTTTCATAAGGCTTTATCTTAACGCTCCATATGATCTCTGCTGGTTGAAAAATGGGATGAGATTTTTACCTCAGTCAAAGCTAATGCGTGTATGGACGAAATGAAGAGGAAAACCTCAAACGAGCAGAAGAGGAGGAATTCAGGCCAAATCACTGAAAAGAAGCTCTTCTGTTCAACGAACTAAATAATAAAATAATAATAATATATAATATAATAAATCGAACAATCTAGTGTTACGAATTAAACAATTAGAAACGATGTAGAATATTATGAATATTTATCGGAAAATATTGGAAGCTGATGCCTGCGATCGCTAACTTTTCTACTTCTTCATGTACCGTGTCCCTTCAGGACGTAGGCAATCATGGACTTCTACTTGCCTCTGTCTCTTGCCACTCTCAAAAATCTTCCTCTTTGTATCTCTTCCAAACCTCGCTCTGTCATCGATTTGCTCAGGCTTATCAAGTATGTTTCGCGCTGCTTTCCACTGTCTCTCTCTTTTCTTCCATCCGTCCTCTGTGTATTAAATTCTCCAAGCCTTCTATCCTCATTTCATATAGCAGGAACCTCATCTGTCTCTTCTTTATATTAAGTATGAGTTTTCTCTTCGTTCCCATCCTCTCCAGCACCACGTGGTCAGTCTATGATATCCTCAGCATCCTTCTGTAAAACCATATTTCTGCTACCTTAAGCCTCTCTTTCCTCCTTGAGGAGATCGTCCAGCATTCACTGCCATAAAGCACAGCGCGAATATTTAAGGGAGGATAATGCTAAAAACAAAAATAAAAGGTTGCATTTTGAAAGTGTATTATCAGGAAATTCTACCCGTTCGGGAAGAAGCGACTCTAAATTCGATATGGAGGTTAATAATGTAAAAATAGATTGCGAAGTAAATAAACGACAAAAACCCTCGATATTTATAGAAACAAGAAAGAGAATTTATATAAGCAAAATAAACTGATAAGTTACCTTTTCTTTGCTTTTACAGCTAGTATATATATATATATATATATATATATATATATATATATATATATATATAAAATAACTGGATCCGTGCTGTAAAAAATGACATCAACATATATACTGATTGTATCTATTATTGAGTATCTTACATTAAAACATAAGAAAAAACAAAATAGTCCAAACACTTGAGCGAGACAGGAGGAATATATATATATGGGTTTTTTTTTTACGTGTCTTTGCTCTACATTGCTTCCTCTTTGTTATTCCGCTTTGGTTAGTTCTGTATCGAGCACTTTTTCTTTCTTTGTAGTTGGTTCCGTTTGGGTTTTTTTTTCTTTACTGCGGGGTATTGTATGTATTGTCTGTATTCCGCAGTTTTCTTTTTTTTCCCCTCTTGTCCAACGCCTTATAGCGACGGACAATAACGGAGTTAGATTCTGTCTGTTATTTGTTGTCCTCAAAGTTTATTTTCGTATAATTTTAGGATTTAGATACTTACAGAGTCGGTCTTGTTATTATTTTATGCTCTGGATTTACCCATCGAGCACTGTTTGCCAGTTCGCAATGGAACAAATAATTTTAGACTGTTCCCTCAAAGACATCCCAGTCCCTAAAAAACATTTTTACGAACACCAATTACTCCATAAAATCGAAGATTTTATTAGTAGATTAAGATGGAGGGCCTTCTTCTTTTTAAATAACCTAAACACTAAGGAAGACGAGAAAATTTATGGATTTAAAACCGATAAACACCCACCATATTCTAAAGAGTTGGAAGGTTTCGAAAAATCCTGATTAGTATTATTCGAAAAATTAAATATAGGAAATTAGGGCAAAATTCTTTTCAGAAACAGCTTAATGATACGTTAAAGTCATGTAAAAATAACGGTAATATTTACATTAAAAGTGATAAGTCCGCTAATTTATATTCAATACCTAAAGAACAATTTAACAGTGAATTAAAAAATTCGGTGATTAAACATTATAGAAAAATAGCACCGAATATTATTTCTAACATAAACAACGAAGCCACTTCATTGGTAGCTAAATTTAACCTGCATAACAGGGTGGAAAAAATAACCCTAAAGAATTGTTTCCTTACGGTCAAAGACCATAAAAGTTCATTTCCTAACCACCCCGAATTTAGACTTATAAACCCAACTAAGACGGAGCTTGGTAAAATAAGTAAAATTATTATTCAAAATATCTGCAATAACTTACGTATGTTCCTTAACATAAACCAGTGGAAATCAACTGGTGACTGCATTAAATGGTTTAAATCACTAAATTTCAATAAGAACTCAGCATTTATCAAATACGACATTAAAGATTTCTACCCCTCCATAACAGCTGAACTACTTTCAGAGGCGTTGGAGTTAGCTAAAGAATATAATGATATAAAAGAAGCAGAATTAGAAATAATTTGGCACTGACGCAAAACACTATTATATTTTAATGATGAGATATGGGTAAAAAAAACTGATGCCCAGGGGTTTGATAATCCTATGGGGGCATATGATGGGGCGGAGGTGGCGGAGCTGATAGGTTGCCTACTGCTCCATAAACTTAACGCCATAATTGATTTCCATAATCACGGTTTATACCGGGACGACGGATTAATTATAATAGATAAATGTACACCTAGAATAGGAGATAAATTTAGAAAGGAAGTGCAAAAAATTTTTAAATCTTATAAGTTAGAGATTGAAATAGAACATAACATTAAAATTGTTAATTACTTGGATATAACATTAAATCTTAATAACGGATATATAGCACCCTACGTCAAAAATAATTACACCCCCAATTATGTTAATAAAAATTCTAATCACCCTATGCATATTCTTAGAAGTATCCCTAATGGTATAGCCATTAGATTGTCCACCAACTCTTCCAATAGTGAAATTTTCGATAAATACAAGAAAATTTATCAAACTGCACTAATAAAAAGTGGACATTCGCAAACGCTAAAATTTTCTGACCAAAATATTACTAAAAAAACCAATAACAACAGATCCAGAAATATTATATGGTTTAACCCCCCATACAATAATGAAGTTAAATCTAAAATAGGCAAAATGTTTTTTAACCTAATAGATAAACATTTTAACTCTGATAGTAAACTTAAAAAAATATTTAATAGGAACACTATTAAACTAAGTTACTCTTGTCTACCTAATATTGGCAAAATAATTAATAATACCAATAAAAGTAAATTGAAAAGTAATACCAATATTCCTAGTACTAATACCGGCAACAAAAATAATTGTAATTGTAGAATTAAAACCGACTGCCCCATTAGAGGTAATTGTAATCAAGTAAATGTAGTTTATAAAGTTAGAGTTTACATTAATGAAAATGATAAAAACCCTAAAACATACATAGGAGCTACGCATGATAATTTTAAAATTAGGTTTTACAATCATAAAACCTCCTTTAAAAATGAGAAGTATAAACACAGCACGACTTTATCCAGCTATGTATGGGACATAAAAACTAAAACTAAAAGAGACCCCATTTTGAAATGGGAAATAATAAAAAAATGCCCTAACATTAACAAAGGCAGTAAATTTTGTAGGTTATGTGATGAGAAGTTAGCGATAGCTAGATTCGAACCTGCCCACAACCTTATTAATGCCAAAACTGAAATATTGAATAGGTGTAGATTCCATAAAGCTAAATTTCTTGCTTAGAGTCTTTGGCTATTTTTTCTTGTTTTTTTTTTTTAACCTCCCCCTCCCCCATCGGGTAGGCTGGTCTGTTAGTCTTTGTTTGGTGGTGTCTATTTATTTGATTAGTCCTTGGTTTGCCTTTGCCCTGACGAGCCGTTTGGAGTTCTTTCGACTTCTATAGTCCTGCCGAGTCATTTTGGCGTGTGTTGTTATTTTACGACTTACTTGACCCTTATTTTGGCGAGTGGTGGACTTTTTGTTGAAAAAAAAAACAAAAAAAAAACTTAATCTTTTATTTGGACGTTATTTTAAAAAAGAAAGACCTTTTTGGATAGATAAGTTTATTTTTTTTTATTTCTTTTCGTTTATTTACTTTGTTCTTTTCGGGTTTTTTTGTTTTTTTTTGTTTTTTTTTTTGTTTTTTTTTTGTTTTTTGTTTTTTCTGGCTTTTTGTTTTTTAGTTTCGCATTTTTGGCGGCCATATTTGTTTTTGTTTAGGTCGGCCGTTTTAAATTAACTTTTATTTTCTTTTTTTCTTTGTTTTTCATTTTCTTTTTTTATTCTCATTTTTCAGTTACAACTCGGTTTCATATTTGTTATTGTTTTTGTTTTGACAAGACAAGTTCGTTCCTTTTTTATTTAATTTTTTCTTTTTCAGTGACCAGTTCTTGGCTGTTTTTGATCTTTTTATTTGTTGTGCATTTTTTTCAGTCCCTCCCAGACTTTTTGGTTACCGAAATCTTTTAGTTTATTTCGCATTTTATTTACAACTTAGTGTTTTTATTAGTTTTCCCTCCGTGTTTTTTTTTTCTCTGCCTATTTAGTTTAATTCTTTTCCCCCTTTTTATTTATTAGTTAAAAAGTTTCTTGTACTGCTTTTTATTTTTATTTTTGTAAAGTTCAATTTGTTATTATGTAAGCCGTTCTTGGCCTTTTTTTCTATATTTGAAAACTTTTCTTTCGTATATATATTGTTTTTCCTGTCGCTTTAGGCGATTTCTTTTTATATAAAAAAACAAAAACTTTTTCTACTGTCCCCCCTCCTTTTGTAGGAAGGATTATTGTATTTCTCCCCAACAAGTTGTTTTTTGTATTTTAACCCCTCCTCTTTTGTAGGTGGGATTATTTATTTTTGCCTTTTTGCCTTTAAGCTTATTTCCCATTGAAAAAGTTTGTTTACACACGCACTCTTTTTTTTTTTTTTTGAAAGTTTATTATTTGATATTTTCAACCCATCTCTTACGTAGGTGGGACATTGTGATTCTTTGTATTTTCTTGGACTTTTTCCTTTTATTTTTTTCTCTTTTATCCATCCCCTGCAATTTTTTAAATTATCCCCATCTCCACCCCCGCTTTCAGGTCATATTTCCCCCTCCCCCTTCCTTCCCCTATCCTTTGAAATAATTTCACAAAACATAGAAAGAGAGTGTGATTAGATAAAAAGTAAATCCTCATTTAATGATGGCCGACGCTGATCGGCCAGTGAGGAGGGACTTATTTGGGTCCTCCTCTAAGAAAGATCCGCCCGACAAAGCAAAGAAAGGGCTGGAAGCAACTAAAAAAAAAACCCTCGAAAAAAGACCAGACGATGGAAAACACCCCAGATAAGGAGAAAAGAAAAGACGAAAGTGAAAAGACAGCCGAGGAGTCGCCCGATTGCTGGAAGTCCCCGCCATCATGTATAATAAACCTCGCGGAGTTCTTGGAAAGGGCCAAAGAGTACGAACATCTTCTGAAAGAGGATGGTCTCTTAGAGAACCCCCAAGAATTACAGAAGTTTGAAAAGAGAATGGTGTCGGTCTTCGTGGTGGACAAGCGGTCTCGCAAAATTTGTCGCTCCACGAAAGACACAGTGATCCGTACACTGACGTCCCTGGGGGTCAATCCCCAAAGAATTATTAAGGGAACAGGGTTCTTCATGTGGGACATTCTGTTACCCACCGCCAAGGATTGTGAGGAGATGGTTCGCCGTGACCTCATAAAGAACGATCTAATAATCCGTACCGAGTATGAAGGCCGGCGAAGGACCAGGGTAGCAGTCTACGAGGTCCCTCCTCAAGTTGTTGGGGAACATCTAGCAGCCTTTCTTGGCAAATATGGCGAAATAGTTAGCGCCATTTCCGACAACTTGATCGGGGGATGGAGCTTCGATATTATGCTCGATCGTTTGGCCTTTGTCTCCGTCCCCAACTGTTTGGACTTTTGTGGCCGGAAAATGCCGGTCATTGTGGCCGGCAGAAAACCAACCTGTTGGAAGTGTGGTGAGACTGGTCACCTTGCCGCTTCCTGTCCAGACAAAAAGGCCTCTGGACTTCCGGCCACTACAAACGCAAATACCCCTCGGCCTGATACTGATAGTTCCGCGGCGCCTGTAATGGGCCTACCAGCGGCACGTACCGGTAGGGTGAAACCTTCGGTTGGGGCTAGCCCTTCACAAACCCTGAACCCACCTCCTTCCGCAAGTGCGAGTCAGGAGAAGGAGGAAGGGGAGTGGCGTGTCGTTGGTAGAGGCAGAGGGAAGAGACAAACAGCGGGGCCTCAGTCTCATGAAGCTCCCAGGGATAATGGCACCTACATCCCCATTCCCGCTACCAGTTCCAAGGGCGACGACTCGGCATCTTATGCTAGTAATGCGTCAGACTTACAAAAATTAAATGAGCCCAGCTGGGAAAAAATAATTAAGATAAAAAAACTTAATGAGGAGTTGAAAAGAAAAACAGCAAACAAGAACATAGAGATCCCAAGGTCCTCAATATCGGCCCCCTCCAGCCCATCTGCAAAAAAATAATGGCTCCTCCCCCAATGACTAGATCATTGACCCCTACTCCTTCCAAGATGACCTCATTAAAACAAAAGAAAAACAAGTCCACTCCTAATTACACCCCTGTTTCCAGTCCCATCTCCTGTCCCGATCCGACTCCATCGCATACTCCAATGCAAACACCAAAGAAACTGGAAAAAAGACAAAGAAGCCCTTCCTTAGAGGACTTAAAGGCCAAAAAAAAACCTAAGGCATTATTTAACAAGGGGATTAACATCTGCAAAGTTTCCACAGAGCAAGCAGATCGAGCAATTGTGCTCTCCATAAAAACAAAACATTTTAAGACTCTCCTTAATTTCAAAAAAGTATACGACAAAGATGTGGAGGATCCTAGAAATTTTCCAAAGGCTAAACGGATCCTCACTGTTGTAAGAGCTGGTCAAGGTTCCCAAAAAGTGTGGGAAATGTTGGCGGAAGCCAACGAAAGTTTTCCTGCCGATCCGCCATTATCCTATATAAGGGATGATTTGTCTGACAAACTGTCACAATTTTGTTCAGGGAGGCTCCCAATTTTTGTTCACCCCTCCCTATATAGAGCAGTGAAACTAACGTTTCCTTGGGACATTGGTGGCCTGTCTCTTGATGGCACTATCAAGACTGAGATGGGCCATGGCTCAATGGGACAGGCCGTCGGTGTTCTCGCCCCGGCTATGTTCAATGTGGAGGCGCAACCTTAATCGGTTCAATCATGGCTCTCTGGTTAGCTAGTTTGAATGCCCGGGGCCTGAGATCAGAGTCTCGCAGAGCGAGACTCGTTCGTGATCTTCAGAGTCTCGGGGTGAATGTCTGCTGTTTGCAGGAAACCCGGTTTTTTGCTCACGATCATGAGAGGATTCTGTCTAAAGATTTCCATCTTTTTTCAGCATGTTTTGATGGACGTTCGAGAGGTGTTTCCTGGCTGGTAAGCAAGTCTTTGGATGCGACGTGTGCCCTTGTTTTCGCAGATCCGGCGGGCAGGCTTTGCGTCCTGGATGTTACCATAAAAAGTAGGTCCTTACGTTTCATTGGGGTTTATGCGCCCAATGTCCATGCTGAGCGGCCTGCTTTGTTTCGGCAGATCGAGCCGTTTTTGATGACATCTCGTTCGGTAGTGTTAGTGGGGGATTGGAACGCCGTCCTTGACCACGAATTAGATCGTATAGGTTCAAATACGGGTACTAAAAATCCTGACGTGAGGCCGTTTCGGGACTTTATCGACAGGTGCGATCTTGTCGATAAGTATCGTAACGAGCATCCGCGGGAAATAGTGTGGACTTGGACAAATAGTGGCGGCTCGGTTTCCGTGGTACGTTCCAGTTACCTCGACCGAGTTTTAGTTAAGAGAGTCGAAGTAGGGCTCTTAGAATGTCCAAGTTTTCATTCGATAGTTTATTCGGATCATAGGCTCGTCCGGGTCCGGGTAAACTTAGATAAGCCTAAGCCTAGGTTGGCTGGTTACTGGAAATTGAACGCATCATTGTTTGATGACAAAGATTTCCAGCACCAGCTGAAACTAATGATTCAGCGGGAATTGACGGGGGCTGTCATTGGGAACAGGTGGTGGGATAAACTTAAATAAAAAATTAGGTCTTTTCCTGCTGACTATAGTCGTCGGCTCAATCTAGCTAGTTTAGCAGAGCAAAAGACAGTAGAAGAAAAAGTTGATCGGGCTGTTAAATCCCGTGTTAGTGGGGACGTAGCCATAGCTAAGGCCGAGCTGGCCTCCCTGCTTATCAGGAAAGACCAAGCTCTGGTAGTTAGGGCTAGGTTAAAAAGAATGTCTTGCGAGGCGACGAATATGGCCGCTGAACTGCGGTTGGAGGAAGTCAGGAAAGCTTCCCAACGACATATCGCGTGCGTCACATTGCCGGATAATCGGACCGTGACTACAAATGCGGGTATATGTGAGGCCTTTCGTGATTACTTTCAGGAACTTTTCACCAGGGAGCCCGGTCTGAGCTCTGCTCAGTTCGCCACCTATTTGGCTGATTTTCCCCGCCTTGAGGCGGCTGAAGCGGCTGGGTGCGAGGGGCCCATAACAGAGGATGAAATCTGGGAAGCGCTGAAGCTAGTTGGCCGGGACAAGTCTCCGGGATTAGATGGTCTTCCCTACGAACTGTACTTGAGGCAGTCGCCCGTGCTTGTCCCTCTGCTGGAACTGATTTTCAACAACTGGATGAAGCAGGGGTCTATACCTCAACGCTTCACCAGGGGTGTGATCAAGTTACTACGCAAGGATAAGAACGGTGGGGATGGCATAGGTAATTTTCGGCCCTTAACTATGTTAAACGCAGAGTTAAAGATTTTGGCCAGGATTCTAGCCCGCCGTTTGCAGCTTGTCCTGCCTAGTCTGATTGGCTCGGAACAGACTTGTGCTGTGAAGGGCAGGACTATCCAGGAAAAACCTTCATATGGTACGCTTGATCACTGAGCAAGTCGACAGTGAAGCCGCGCTGATCAATTTAGATCAGTCCAAGGCATTCGATAGGGTTGACCATCGATTCCTCGAGTCTGTCCTTTCAGCCCCTGGTTTCGGGCCATACTTTCGCTCCTGGATTCGCCTCTTGTATGCAACTCCCGGTGCGCTGGTGGAAGTGAATGGGGTAAGATCGAAGCCTTTCGTATTGTCTCGCTCCATTCGTCAGGGTTGTCCGTTATCGCCTTTGCTCTACGTGCTTGCGTTGGAACCGTTCCTTCGTAAGTTGAAGACGAATCCGGTCCTGCGGGGAATTTCACTACCTGGTGCTACCACCTCGGCCAGGTATTCCGCCTATGCTGACGACGTTTCGGTTCTGGTGTCGAGTAAGGCCGAGATTGACGAAGTCGGCAAAGAAATCAGAGGGTACGAAACGGTGAGAGGGGCCAAGATCAACCGTGATAAGTCTGTTGGCTTGCGGTTGGGTTCGTGGAAGGGAGTTTCTCTTCCCGGATATTTCCTCTGGACGGACGGGCCGATTAAGATACTCGGCATCTTTTTCGGTCCTGATCTCCAGTTGGAAATGAATTGGTCGGCGGTGCAGGAGAAGGCCGAGGCCGCAATTTCATTGTGGTCTCGGAGGAATCTTTCCTTAAAGGGGAGGGCGGAAGTATGTGCCTCGCACTTCTACCCCATTCTCCTTTACCATCTTTCTGTGCTGCCACTCCCGTGCGCCATGCTAATGGATTTAGTTAGGATGCTGTTCTCCTTTTTGTGGGAGGGCAAGTCCTCTAAGGTGTCTCGCGAGATCTGTTACCTGCACCCTTCTGAAGGCGGTCTAGGCATGCCTAGCGTTGAGATTCGTCAACATACGCTTCGCATTGCGTTCCTAGACCGAATGTGTCAGCAATCGGATGGGGAGGGCAACTTCTGGAAGGAAGATGCCCATAAGAATTTCCCATCCCTTAGAAGTGTGCACTCGTCTGAATATGAGGCCAGCCGTTTACCACGTGGCGAGTGCGCCTTCTATCGTGAATGTCGGTTAGCTCTGAAACGACTCCAACGGGCGATGGGTGGTCTCTCCGACGTCCAGGCGTTGTCGCGTAAGGCATTATATCAAATTTTAGTTCGGGAAGCCGTTCAGGATGATTTGATTGGCGAGCTCGGTCTTACGAGGCGGGAGACTCGCTCATTATGGCCGTGGGCGCCCGGGTTGAAATGTCTCACTAATGATGAGGCATCACTCACCTGGCTGGTGATACGTAGGGCCCTCTGGGTCGGCAAGAGGCTTTGTGCAGCGGGCTTGGAGAAGTCTCCAAACTGCGTGCGATGCACTGGGGAGGTGGAGTCCGTGGACCACGCCTTCTTTCAGTGCAGAGTCGTAGTACCGCTGTGCAAGTTTGTTGAAGGCATCATGGTTCGCATACTGCGCGGAAAGTTCTTTGTCCTCGAGGCCAGTTCTGTCTGTAGCAATGTGTTGCCGCCACTGACGAAGGCTGAGCACTATGTGTTCTTTTGCTTGCTAGGAGTTATGAGAGTCGTGATATGGAGGACGCGTCAGAAGGAGCTCTATGGGGACGAGAAGTTCACCTCTTCCCAACTGATCTTGTTCTTTAAGCATCAGCTTAAAGTCAAGATTAGGACGGAAAGGCGGCGGCTCCCTCCATCAGAGTTTGGCAAAAGGTGGGTACATCTTGCGCGATTGTGTCGAGTGAGAGGAGCTGATTTGGAGTGGCATATTGATGCCGGTTAGGCATGAGGATTTTGTTCCGACCACTTTGAACCTAAGCACCCCTGCCCTCATGTAGACTAGATTAGGCCTGTTTTTTTTGTCTTGAGTTGTCTTTTATAATTTATTCTTAGCTAGAA
This sequence comes from Ascarosepion bandense, assembly GCA_037127315.1. Lineage (NCBI taxonomy): Eukaryota > Metazoa > Mollusca > Cephalopoda > Sepiida > Sepiidae > Ascarosepion > Ascarosepion bandense. The sequence goes on from JBBBDQ010030042.1 coordinate 61,975, forward strand.
TTTGGTTGCTCATTGGCCCCTTTTATTTCTGTCCCCATTTTTCTTTTTAGTTTAACTCCCCCTCCCTTCCCTTGCGTAGGTGAATAGATATATCTGTTCTCTGGTGGGTGCAGGACGCTTTTCGTATTTCGGGTGTGACTTTCGTATTTGTTTTTGTGTTTGGATGTGTGCATACATGTGTGCGTGGTTGGAGGAATAAATGTTTTAGTTTATTTACAGTCCTGCATCGATTTCGTCCAGTTAATATATGTATCTATCACGTGATAGAATATGTGGGGGGGGGGGGTTGTTACTAATAAAGTTTTGTTTAGTTTCTTGCATATAATGCGTTTTTTCTTGTAAATATTCATTGGGTTTTTTTTATATTGTTATTTCCCTTCCCCCCACAGACAATCATTGTACATATTGGGAGCTTAGATAGGACTTCATTGAGACATTGCGGTATTATGGTGGACGTAGAAAGAAAGGTTAGTAAGAAAGCGTTGTTTTGGTGATAGGAATACTGTGGCATGCCTGGGTCAGTGATTGTGACTAGCTAAGTTTAACGTTAGGACTAGATGAAGACCAGCCTTCCCCATCCCCGTATTCGGCCTTGTGCCACATTTTTTATATGAAATACAAAAATAAATAATGCCCTGACGAGCCGTTGTGTGAAACCGCGGTAGGTTTTGGCGATCTTGTGATTTTTTTACGTGTCTTTGCTCTACATTGCTTCCTCTTTGTTATTCCGCTTTGGTTAATTCTGTATCGAGCACTTTTTCTTTCTTTGTGGTTGGTTCCGTTTGGGGTTTTTTTCTTTACTGCGGGGTATTGTATGTATTGTCTGTATTCCGCAGTTTTCTTTTTTTTTCCCCTCTTGTATGTAGAATTCAAAGTTTTATTTGATATAATATATATATATATATTATATATTATAGCTTTCACTGACGATCCTTTTAGGTGAAACGTAGACAGGTCTGTCTGGTTCACTAGGCATTCTTTACTTATATATATATATAATCGTTTTGTTATAAGAGAGGCGCTTGCGTTAGTAGACAAAAATACGTCTGAGTTAAAAAAAATATCACTACATTGTAGGAAAGTAACACATTGGCTAATAGTTTTACAGTTGGATATTTATTTTAAAATAACGTACACTGTATCTAAACATATGTGTATTGCGAAAAATTAATTGAATGTTTTTATTATTTTAATTTCCAACATATTCGCTGTAGACAAGAAAGCAACAATTTTTTTTTTAACTAAATATCATGAAGAGAAATAATAGTTGAATATATGGATATAAAAGATGATACAATAAGTCAAGATCGGAGGAAAAGTGTCTTTAATCCAACATGTTTCACGTTATTAAGCTTCTTCAGAGATTTATTCATAAGACCTTAACTTAATTTTTTTTTAATTAAAAAAAGGAGAAAGAGACCGTATACTATAATACTAAAGATGAACTGAAAGCAAGAATTATAGCAGCATTCACCAACTTAAACAAGGACACCACCCAGAAAAGATGCAGCAGAATCTGAAGTCATCTGGGAGCCGTGGTTGAAACTAATGAAGACTTTATTGAAAGATTTACTCTTTAGTATTTCCAGATATTTTTGTGTATCTTTGGTAAATATGTTTGTTAAATAAAATGTCAGTGTTATTTTCATTTTAAAGTAATTTAGACCTCAAGTGATCCGTCGCACCCAATATATGAGATTGGGAAATAATATTCAGACAAAGAGTTCCCCCAGGAAACTGTAGCGATTGATGGAATTATGGTGTACGTAGAAATAAGAAGCGATTTAATAATCTCGGGACTGGTAACGGTTACAGGATGTGAAGGCGTTCATATTAGTAAATAAAATAATAAAAACTTAATTACACTTTGAGAAAAATGACTGGATACGGATAGAAAAGTGAGCAAACACACAAAAATAGAAATGGTCTTAAGGCATGGATGCGTCTTTTAAACGAATTTATTTAATCTGAGTCAATCCTAAGGTAAGTAGAGAAATTCTAACAGGATTTATCATTAGTGCGTACAGTCTTAAAAACATAACTACGAGACAACAGCCTAGTGGTTTAACGCTTTGGCTCGTGTATTTAAGGATACAGTAATTGTGAGTTCAATCTCTGGCCCGAGAAATGTGTCCTTGGAATAAGTAAAAACAGTAGTAAAAATAGAAACTAAACAACCTAGGGCAGATTAAAAGAGTTCAGTTCGGTATTAATTAAAGTTTACTGTTGTGGCCTTGTTTGAGGCCAGAAATAAAGACGCAAAACATATATAGTTAAACAAAAATATTATCAAATATATCACCAAAACCAATATTACAAATATATACAACAGTGTTTCATTTCTTTTACGATGTATATTACTGCTTTATTGTTTTATTTAACTGTTATTTCTCGTGATTTTTATCTCTTCTTTTCATTGTGAAGAATATATGAGTATTTTTTATGTTGATTTCCTTAGTAAACATCAAATTATTTTGCATTCAGAACTGTCAGGCGCCTGTATAATCTATAATACCTATATTATGTAACCATCAAACTGTGCTATCATAATTTAATAATAAAGTTCTTGTTATATGAGATTAAAATGGTAATAATGATTTTGCTAGTCATAAAATGTAATATATATGAATGAATTCTCTGTGTGTCTATTACATCAATATTAGTTGTTATTTTACCGTTGCATTAGTTAAGATTTTGAAACGTTTTGTAAGATATAAAATATTTCTTTGTGGATGGAAATACTGCCTTGCCTGAGATAGCCCATCAAGGTTGAAAGCAGAAAAGCAGCTGAGCCATTTTGGTAAAAAATACAAAAGATCATAAAATTGGATTTTGATTTTGATTTTGTATCAGTTTTTTTTATTTATTTTTGCATTAAGATTTGTAACACAGGCTGAGAGTAAGTTGGATCAAATTATTTTCAAACTGAAAACAAAAAGCAGTTGCAAATAAGCAAAGCCATAGATGTTATCTAGTCATTGAATCTAAAGGAAGAAAGAAAGAGCGAAAGAAAGAAAAGGCAAAAGAAAAATATGGCAAGAAGCGAGAAAAAAGAAAAAAAGAAAGAAGCAATAGAGAACAAAAGAAAGAATAAATGAAAGAATGAAAGAAATGCTGAATGATTGAAAAAGTGAAATTACAACAAAAAATGAATAGCAAACAAGCAAAAATCTCTTTATGCTTATGTCTATGGACGTTTATTAGAGATTAGTTCAGAGATTTCTAACTAATATTCTTAAGTCAAATCATCTTTCTGATAAACTTATTTATTAATTTAGTTTAATGGACACAGTTCTTGTCCTTATTATGTATGAAGGCAGGTTTTAAATCGATGAATGTAAAAGATGTGCCTTGTGTTGCAATAGATAATGAGAAATCAAAGAGCCGATTTCAAAATCCGGTCGATTTTTTTTTTCATTTATTATATGCGCAATGCCTTTGAGAAAAGTATTAGTCTATCTTTTCTCCATCCAGCTATAGGTTGAATTACATTGCAGATTGGATTCAATAGCATTGGTTGGCAACCGGTCTACCGAAGAAAGTAATGGTAAAGTTCTACAGGAACATCTTCTGCCTAGTCAGTCATGCCTCAAAAGAGACATGATCGTCCAAGAGTGTATCACGTATGGCAATTAATTGACTGATTTAGATAACAGGATTGAATATCAGTCCTATAGCCTTGTGTGGCCGCAGAAAGAAATAGCAACATACTGCAGAAAGATTTTCTGGCTAATTAATCATTGATCGTATAGCAATTAAGATGAAATGTGTCCATTTTAGAACAAAGAAGAATTTATAATCTGTCTAAATTATATACTTCTTTAGTAAAAAGATTAATCCTTATGTACCCTCCTTATCCTCTCAATCGCCACTTTTTCTCATCTCTTCCATATCACAAACCTCTCCCATCATTTCGACTGTAACTCTTAACCTTGAGAAACTCCAGAACTTGTACTATGTTATATTTAATAGAAAAATATATTTTATAGCAGAAATATCAGTTAAATATAAGATTTTTTATCAAGCAACAATTACTTCCAACGATTTATAAAAGCTTGATTTGATTATAAAACGGTAGCAAAATTGCTTACGGAATTCTAGCGACAAATTAGAATTCTGTTCTTTATTATCGAAAAAGAAAAAGAGAAATATCTATTTTCAAATAAAAAATTTTCGTGGCTTCATTGATCGAATAAAGTGTATATTTTACAAAACCTGATTTCAGTATTTTTTCCTTTCCCAATGCATCATACTTCAAGCAAACAAATAAGATTTTCAAAATAAAAAATAACGACGGAATATCCATATAGTTATCAGTGAGCTACATTTTTTATCCGTAAAACTATTAACACTGCATGGTACAAACAGTAAATTCGAATATGATGGTATTATCCACAGAAAAGATTTATTTGCTTAAAAGACTCCAATAAAAAAAAAGAAGCAAAACAAAGCCGGAAATGCTTTTCTAATGGGAATATTTACAGTGGCGTCTTCTTACATCTGCATTTGGATTATCTTTGTGTTATTACAAAATTTTGTCGTTTTTCTTTTTACCGAATAAACCAAAAATTATAAAAGAAAGAGAAAAACAATTTTTTTATTATACAACTGACAATCTTATTGTTATTAAAATTAATCTTAAAACGTTTCATTTGCTCTTTACATATTGTTCATTTCTATGCCCTGTGTTTTTACTGAAGATAACATTTTCCGCAACTTCCTTTACCTTAACAAAACCTGATTTGCATCTAAGTAATGTTTAAAAAATAAGCCAATAACACGAGATATCATTTCAACAGATATTTTTACTAAAATTAAGAAAAAATATCTTGAAATACTAAAGAGAAAATTTGTTCAAGTTATTCGTCGTTAGCTTCAGCTAAGGTCTCCAGACAACTTCGGAATTGCCATAATGCTTTCCTCCAACCCATCTTTGGTACTAAAAAAAAGTTTTATTGATCTCTTGTTCAACTGCGTCCTACACATAATAGTCAAGGGGTTGCAGTCTGGGCAGTTAGGTGGCCAGATGTGAGGGGTGATGTGGTCGCAGAAATAATTTGACAGCCATGTCTGAGTTCTCCTGCTTTTGTGGCATGACGCAGAATTTAATTGCCAGACCTAGTGTCCTCCAACATCCAACCTCTCGCAACCTCTTGATGTAAGCTTCCGTATTGAGTGTGATGCCCTCACTAACAAACCCGGGTGTTATTTTCTTATAAAAACGGTCAGATTGAAGTTTTCTTAGTTGCCGTACCTTCGTAATCATCATTAAGCTCATCCAATTACTTCACCATGCTTTGCGTTGTCACCAGATTGACACACAAACACTCTGAAATGCTTGTATTGTAACTTCCAGCGTGAATAACAAGCAGTGCAGCAAGCCGTTTCCAAATTTCTGGCAGAGTGAACTGCGCAATGGTGCTCTTTTTCTCACAGAGGGTACCCAACTGACCCTACTATATTGTGCAGTCTACAAAAACAAAAAACACGCATGCGCGAAATTCAAAATATAAAATGGCGAAAATCTATTCAATTATATATGCGTTTGCGTGTTGTTTGGTTTGAGTTTTTTTTTTTAATGGCATATCAGCTCCTTATGGAGTAATTTACTGTCAAATTATAATTTTCTTAAGGGCTTTGGCAAAATTCAAAAACTGTATGGCTGGTATTTTTCTCTTCCTTTTCTAATAATATATTGCTGGTATTGTTTTTTTTACTATGAAAATATATTGCTGGCATTCTTACTACAAATATTATTTTTTTACTTTCTTAATGTTTTAATCACTGTTTAGAAGTTCACTAATCTCCTAGAGCTGTGACCCTAACAAGTGCTACCACCAGAGTAAACCAAGTCAGAGTAAACGTGGGAAAAACAGCAATGAGGAGGTGATTCCTCGGTCCCCAAAAATTCTCGATCAGAGACCTTGCAGCCGGAAGTCGTATCGCTTATCCTCATACCTATATATATATATATATATATATATATATATATTCAAAATGGGGGGGGTGCGTGTGTGTGCCAAAGGAAAAGATTACGAATTTCAAAGAACAAGAACATTTTTAGAATAATGAAGAATATTATTTTATATACAGTCATACACATTTCCAAACGACAGAAAATGTATCACCGCTCAAGGCAAAAAAAAGGATCAGTTTTTATAAAAATTGCCTACAAAATGTTGTGGGAGAAAATAAACTTTCATCATTTTACTTCTGCTGTCGTTAACACCACTTCACTGAGTGTAGAAATTGGTAATGCAGTCTTTTGGTTTTTGTTTCAGCACCTTGAAATTTATACTGGTCATGATATAAAAAAAACAGTATTACTTGTAAAAAAGAAATAAAGTTGCTTTTAGTCATTGCATTCTAATAATTAGCCTTCCTTGACCTTTCGCTGAAAGAAATCAAACTTTCGCGGAACACATTACTGTTAGTATCCTAATGAAGAAAAAGCGAATAAGGCACACCTCTATGTTACTATCCCGTATTCTCTGGTGTTTACAACACTTGAACGACTATTGTAAATTAATCTTTTTTTATGATTTATTCTGCGAATTTCCATTCAACCCACATCACAGATCTTTAGTTTTTTTCTTTTCTAAATCGTACTTCATGAACCAGGAAAGATTGCAACTCCCCATCTGATTATTTTTATCATGTTATTGTGTTTTTTAAGAAAACAACTGCAAATGTGTGCTGATGTTTTTTATGTATGAAATTTATTGAGTCCGAATTAATATTTGCAGAAAAAGGATAAAAAAGTAAAAAAAAATTATCTTGCAGCAGATTTTCATAATTACACTTAATTAAACATAGAATAATTTCTGAAATTTAATCAAATGTTAACTAATTTTAACCATTCATTTGGACCCTCATTAATATGACGGTTTTCAAACTGGTTTTCTCTTGCGAAAAGAAGGGAAGGAAATTTTTTTATACAGAAAATAAAAAATAAGCAATAATTTGAACCAGAACTATGTTATAAACAAAAGAGAAGTAGCTTTCGAAGAGTTTTAAAAATGTGTTTAAACTGAAACGTAAATAGAATTAAAGAAACTACCAACCAAATCAAGTATAGATTTACATTATTCGGGCTGTTGTCCTTACGCTTCAGACTTCTTCAGCTGATTAGAATTTCGAACCAACGGGATAGATTGTTCTAGTTTCAAATTCTAATCACTGGAAGAGTGTACAACAGCCGAATATGAAAATGAAGATAAGGCCAACAGTTCAAAAAATGTAAATAATTTAAACAATTGCAATGCCTCATCTCAAAAATATAGACAACTATTCAAGTAAACATATTACCTTCTCTATATATAAAGTGAGTAATCCTCAAATATTTGCAGTACGTTATGAACTAATATAGTTTCATTTTCATTTAGGTAAAAGAAAACGAGGATAACAACAATTATATATCACATAGATAATTTAAGCAAACGCATAGATAGATAGATAGATAGATCAATTAATCACTCAATGGTAAATGCTATGTCAAAGTTCCCAATGATTTTCTAAACATAGCTTATATGTGGCACAAGCCATCCAGTATAGGGTATGTAGCGAGGATCAAATTCACTATTCACTAGAAATACATTTAGACAAGACTAAGTCCACCTCTTCTTCCGAGTGATGGGTTAATTTGTAAGATCTGTATCATTAAACCATTATTATGGTTTTCTTACAATGTACAAATATATTCTGACTTTCAAAAATCTTCAAAGAATTCATAAGCCATAAAAAGAATTAATCAGTCGTATTTTATCTTCCATTGTTTCAGCATATTCTATAACTGTCTTTTACTTTTAATTTTTTAAAAAGAAGAACTAGATATTAAATGTAAATATATTAACTTGTTTATATTTATGCATACTTATGTTCTCCTGTGCACGCAAATCAAAATTGAGATTTTAAATCAGTTGAAGGGAACCAGTGATGGGATAATATCGCAGCACATAAGATCATATTGTTTCTCGGTACGAGTTACTCATCTAAAATGAAAGAATGTCAATCATTTCAGATTCGACACAGTAAAATGTTTTTCAGCTTTGCAAATGAAGTTTGCGTTGTCCGCTCAACAACTTGTCAGGCACTTTTTCTCATATCTTGGAAATTACATCTCATTTTTAAAACAGGATGACTGGTCCCATGAACGTGAAATGGAGAAATGGTGAATAAAAGTGGAAATATATAATGAAGATAAAATGTTATCGTAAGCGATATCGTAAACCGCATCAAGAGAGTCATGCATTCCTGTTTATAATGTTTTAGTCTTGATACAATGCTATAATCCAGGGGTAACATCTTCGAAGTGTGCAACATCCAAATGGAATTATATTAGCTTGATTCAATTCATAAAATTAATACATGCTTCAACGATATGAAGCTGAGCTAAGATATGACTGAATCATGAATTTTCATTTCAAATTCTAAATGTATTAGTGAAAAAATCAATGAGAAAAATAATGATTCATAAAATTTTCAGTGGAAGTCCAAAAGTCTCTAGTTATTATTAAAATGGATACTTAATTTCCAGGAAATAATTATAGCAACTTGCAAGACAAAGAGTCAATAAATATAATATATTTTCTTTTCTAATTGTATGCGAATAAATTTAATGAAATTCATGAAAATATTTTCAGATTTCTTGTCACATGAAATATGTTGATTGAATATGTTTATTATGCGATATAAAAGTCAACTATATTTTTACTTACTTTACCTACAAAGACTGTAAATTTGAATACTACCAGTTCAAGAAACAACGAGGAAGAAAGTTTAATACAGTAAAAGAGCAACGTACAAACATTATGATTGGAAAATGTTTTTTTAAATTTTACAAATGAAAACATTCGAATAATAAAAAACTCTTAAAAAGATAGTCAATCATCTTTTACGGCAGGGATAAATTAGTTTTTTATAATACGTTTTATTTTAACTTTTTAAAAATTCTGCTATTTCGTGAAAAACTGTACGTAATAATATTTTCTAATTACATACAGAGCCGCTAGACAGGTACGCCTAATATTAATGCCTACACTGACCCTAAAACAATAATGGTCTCTCAAATGTCACATCACCTTCACTCAGACATTGAACACACACAATTCGATAAAAATCTATCAGCTGAAAAATGCACACATACATATGTGTTATGTTATTCTTGGCATTCAGAAAAAATATTGAACTATATGTTATATATATAGTTTGATAATTTGTGTAAATAAGTAGTTAAGTTGTTGAAATTGGTACTTTTCAAAACAACGAAAAATAATAATAGTTGGTAATAAAGGTATTTTTGGAGTTCTCCAGAGATGAAAAAGGAGATTTTGTTTCTTTGAGGTCATTTAACATTTTCCCTTATCATAAACAAATTCGGAATGTAATAATAAACATTAAACTTCAACTGAAATCCAAACTCAAATATCAATATTGTATAGGGACAAAACTGTCAAATTCATTCTTTAGCTCCAAGAATTTAAACAAATTTTAAGAATAATATATCTGTTCAACAAAAGTCAAACAACTTTATATTCAACACGAGCTTTGAATATTATATTAACTTTCAATTATTAACACCTACGCAATTAAGTATGTTGTACTGTTACATCTACAATTATTATCGGAATATATTTATCTTTAGAAATAAAAGTCGTGTAAGAGCTTTCTCATCGGAAAATTGTTTAAATAAATTCACAACACTTTTGTTCATTTTTCTTTCTTTCAGTGTTATTTTGTTGTGCTTTATCGAAATGTTTCAGCTGCTGAATCAATATATTGGATTCATGCCTCTTTCGTGACAGTTGCTGATCAGTGACCTGAATATTGTGGTCAACAACGAGAGAAAAACTATATTTTTTATAATCCTTTCACCCCAAGCAAGGCAGTACTGCCACTGGTGCGCAGGGGTTACTTAAGAGGAGAATGATGAGAAAGAGAAACAAGTTACAGGAGTTGTCAGAGAATAGATAAGAGAAGGATGAGAACACTTGAGTGAAGAGAGTTGCATGTGAGTACAGTGGAAAGGGAGAAGAATATGATACATAGGTTATCAGAGAAAAGTTGCGAATCAAGGAGATAAGAGATGGCAATTGCCAATGCAGTTAAATTCTTGGATAGTGTAACTATCAGAGAAGCAAGTATACGGAAGAGAATTCTACAGACGGCAAGAGCGAAAAAAGAACTATCAGTGTAAAAGTTGAGTTTACATTTGATCGGTTTCATTGTAAAAGAATCCCGATTTTGTCAAGAAGCCCCAAATGAATAGCAGGGGCACCCGACCAGATGTGACAGTAGTATTTAATGCACGGGTGAGTGGTAGATTTATATATGTGCAAGATTGATTCATACAAGAAAAACATTCTGGAACTACACAGCAAATTTAGCTATGATTTCAATGTAGTAATTCCAGTTGAGGTCGTCTGATAGATTTGGGCCGAATAGGCGCAGTGTTTTGCTTTCAGGGAAACTAGTTTGATTTATAGTGTTGGTTTGGGGTAAGAGCAATTGTCTATGGTGGTTAAAGG